>JAQQPU010020003.1:0-15894 GCA_029168905.1 Artemia sp. Kazakhstan ARC1039
GGAAATCAACTACGCTGAACAAAATGGCTATCTCAAAATTTTGATTGGATGAGTTTGGGGGAATGATGGGGGTGGGGGGGCTAGCTGCCCTCCCATCACTATTAAAAAGGGTACTGGCCAATCGAATTTCCAGTCGAATGAGCCTATTTTGAAGTTTCTACGACAACGCCTTCTATAAAATCCTTATATGCCCCCAGGGCATAACTTAAAACCCTTGCCCTGAGGGTTGTGGGGGAGTATCCTCCTCAAAAACATATTTTCTATGTAGAAATTAACTACGATGAACAAAATGGCTATCTTAAAATTTTGATTGGATGTGTTTGGGGGAATGATGAGCGTAGGGGGCTAGTTGCCCTCCAATCACTTTCGACTATTAAAAAGGGCACTAGAACTCTCAATTTCCAATCGAATGAGCCCCTTTTGAAGTTTCTACAACGACCCCTTCCACATGAAGTGCCATCCTCTAAAGGAAAAAAATAATACATAGTACGTTGTGCCAACATCATTCCTATATGCCCTCAGGGTATGACTTCAAACCATTGCCCCGAGGGTTGTGGGGGAGTGTCCTCCTCAAAAACATATTTTCTATCTAAACAGGGCACTAGCCACTCCAATTTCCAGTCGAATGAGCCCTTTTTGAAGTTTCTACGACAACTCCTTCGATACGAAGTGCTCGACTGAAGAAAAAAAAACACATTGTGCCAACATCGTTCTTTACTTAGGCAGCGCTAGCGCTGCCTATGATATTACTCCTTAGTCTAAGTTAAAAACTTTTTTTTTCAATTTAATTTCTGATAGTTTTTAAATAATACCAGGAAATCCGGCTCCCCTTCATGGAAAATCTCTTCTCCCAATGGAGAATCCCTCCACAGAAAGTTATTCCCATGTAAAAACCCAACCCGCACCAGGAAAATCCCTCCCAGACAATTCCATATTAGCTGAAACTTCCCCATGAAAAATTTATTGCAGACGATCCCAGGTGAAAAATTTTCTTAGCACACTTTCCTTTGGAAAAGACTTTCATTTGAAAAGATTATTTTTAAATCACTCCGGAAATCCTCTCGTCCGTGGAAAAGTTTTCTCGCAAATACCCCGCCCGCTAGTAAAAAGTTGCTCCCGCAGAGAATTCCCTCCGGAGAACTTATCCCGTGGAAAACTCCCCATGACACATTATCCCGTGAAAAATCCTCCCTCCAACGGCCACATTTAAAATTGAGTCGACAAAGAGAAAATAAGACAAATATAAAGAAATTTATATAAGAATTCTGGCAAATTCCGCCAGTGTAAAATTTCCCCTGTAAAGCTCACCCTTGGAAACTTCTTTCCCCGTGAAAATATCCCCCATTAGAAAATTCACCCCCCCTCCACCCGAAAAATGTATATATACTCCCAAATAAGAAATACTATACGTAAAAAATGGGCAAATTTGATCACTTAAAGACCTTTTCCTAAGGGCTCTGGGAAGTCATGTTGTTTCCAAAGGCATAGTTATTGAGCCTTTCAGCTATGCTGAAAAAAATAGCTATCACAAAATTCTGATCGGACAACTCTGAGGAAAAAGGCATAGTTATTGAGCCTTTTAGCTATGCGGAACAAAATGGCTATCACAAAATTCTGATCGGACAACTGAGGAAAAAAGGGGGATGGGAGGTGGTCTAGTTGCCCTCTAATTTTTTTTTGTCATTTAAAAAGGGTACTAAAACTTTTAATTTCCGTTCTAATAAGCCCTTTTCCGATAATCTAGGACTATGGGCTCAATGAGATCATCACTGGGAAAAAATAAAACAAAAATAAAAGCAAATACGCACATCCGTGACCTTTCTTGTGGAAAAAAATTACAAAATTGCACATTTTGCAGATGGGAGATGCATTTGCAGATGGGAAATTTTGCAGATTGGGAAATTGCACATTTTGCAGATGTTCTCGGATACACACAATCTGATGAATCTGAATCTTCACTAAGACCCCTTGACTTTTAGGGGTATTCCCCTTTTTTGAAAATCAGGCACATGTTCGTAGGTGCGTAGTTTTTTATGGGTACCACTAAACTGAATGAATTTTATACATTTTGGAATTAGTGTAACAAGCAAATTCTTTTGATACATCTATTAATATCAAAATTCCGTTTTTTAGAGTTTCGATTACTATTGGGCCGTGTCGCTCCTTACTTATAGTTCGTTACCCCGAACTGTTTGATCCTCTCTGGCTAAAGTCTCGAGAGTAGCAAATAATTATTGAGGATCAAGTACCTTCATATGTCTTGACCGTAGCATTGAAAGTTGTAAAAAAAAAAAAAAAATCCAAAAAAGAAGCTTTTCAAAAAAAGTAGTCACAATAAACTCAAGACCAGTACAAACAAATTTCTCCAACAATTCAAACTCAAAACGATCAAAAATTACTATTAAAATATCAATGAGACTCAAAACGAAGTTCAAAAAAATTCTAGTTTGTTGTCTTTTATGAACATTAATTAAAAAAAAAAAAAATCCGAAAAAGAAGCTTTTCAAAAAAAAGTAGTCATATTAAACTCAAGACCAACACAAACAAATTTCTATAACAATTCAAACTCAAAACAAACAAAAATTATTATTAAAAAATCAATGAGACTCAAAACGAACAGTAAATAAAATAAATGATCATAAAAAACAGGAATAGCAGGTAATAATATAGAAAAAAATCCCTGTAGTTGTCTAAAAGACAAAGAACTGATGAAAATTAACTAAGTATTTGATATACAATGATATTATTTCTTGGAAACTCAGCAGTAAAAAATTTTATTTGACAACATTTTCTATTTTATTTCTTATTTTGTAAATATAATGCGCAAATGATCCAACAAACTTTAGACTTTTACAGTTAGGAAAGGGCAGTACACAAACTCCTGTTTGTAGTAATTTTGCTCGTTTCAAGTTTTAACTGAATATTCAACAAAATTTTAATATGTTTAATATAACTACTTTTCTTTGAAAAACTTCTTTTTGGGGAATTTTTTTAATTAATTTCTGTTCGTTTTTTATTGCCAAAGTTATAGATTTGGTCAATACAAGGAATATTTCCCCAGTTTTTTTTATGTCTCTATTGTAACAACTAATATATCTAATTATAATTTAATGATTCTATATAGTGGCTTTTGAATTATTTCAACACCCCCTTAATGCTCCCTGAAAGTTTCAACTAAATGTCATTAGCTGTTTCTGGGATATTTCAGATACGCCCTTTTGATATCCGAGATGAACCTAGTATCTATTTGATTGAATATTCTGACTCTTAGTCGATCCTAAGATATTGCAGATATTCTCTAATAATAATCTGGATGTACATAGTGTCCTTTAATTTAGTTTAAAATCCCCCTAAGCATTCCTTGAAGGTTCAAGTAGTGTTTAACATAACCTGTAAGTTTCAACTTAATGTCCTAAGTTATTCCATATGCCGCCTATTGACAGTCAGCGTGCACAAAGCGTGTTTCGATTTTGTTCAACATTCCTTGAAAGTAGTCACAAGTAAATGTAAAAGCAATCGCATGCAGTCACAGTCACAGTTGCAAGTTGTCGCAGTTCGAAGTAGTCACTGCTGTACTTGCAACCAGTCGCATTTGCAGCCAAAATACTGGTAATAGTAGCCCTGGACGTCTCAAGTTAATACCCTCACCTGTTCCTAAAATATTGCAGGTATGCTCTTTTGATAACTTGAATGAAGATTATGTTTTTTGATTTAGTTCAACATAACCCTTTTCCTTAATGCTAAATCCTAAATATAAAAAATGTACACAGTGATAATCTTACAATCCTTGTCCCGGGGCCTATGGGGCATGGGGTCAAAGCTATTAGACCTTGCAACTATTTTGAAGAAAATCCCCTTTAAATATTCTATTATTATAAAGAGTAGCATCTAAAAGGACAAGAGTAGGAGGGGGGCTAGTTGCTCCCCGTTGCTTTTTCAACTTCCCACTAAACATGATTTTGAAGTTCCAACTTAATACTTAATTAAGTTTTTATTCCAGCTTAATAAAGTTTCTAGTTAGTCACACAGTTTATCGACTTCTTTGCAATCAGAAACTATAGATATCGTATACTTTCTCGGACACGCTGACGATCATAAGAGTGAAGTTAGAGACATAAGAGAGAGGAGTAAATTTATGTTTTACCTTCTTTTTACTGAAGGGACTGAGCTGTGTCATGAAATCAGCATTAGAATGCACAGATGAGCTCCAAAACAAACTAACAGGAATAATTTCTCAACAGCATAAAAGGATCCTGAAACGTATTACCGATTTTCTGTGTTTATCCCATTTATTAACAACTCTCTGCAGCAGCTGCATCAGCGAATCCTTAGCCACAGAAAGTTGCTGGAGTCACTAGAATACCTACTCTCTAAGCACTGTATTTCGATAGACGAAGAAAAAATAAAAGATATATCAGATACTCTGACTAATTTTATACATCTTGATAAGGACACCTATAGGGGAAGCTTGTAAGCTGAGATCTGGATAGAGTAGGAAAACGTAGCACCTAAATATTTCGTAACGTGCTCAAAAGAATGTGATAAGAACATTTTCTGCACCCTGTATCACTTTTTGAAGATTGGTGCAACGATTTCCGTCACTACGGCTTCGTGTGAGCCTTCTTTTTCTAGCCTAAGAAGAGTGAAATCTTATACTACGAGTGCCTCAGGTCAGGAACGGCTAATTTGATTAACCTTATTATCCATACAAAGGTATGTTCAAATAAATGCAGAAGATGTTTTGGATAAACTAGCCCACATAAAAAGGGCGGCTTGATTTTGTTTTTATAATTACTTATTCAAAGTGTTGTCTCAAATAAAAAATGTGCCTTATATTCTAAAATCTTTATTTTTCCTTTTTAACCAGTACTACCATCCTTCAGTCAATTTATCCATCCCCATCCAAAATTTTTTGCTGAGTTCACCCCTACTCAGGATAAACGTACACCTTTATAAACAAAGCGAAAGTTATGTAATGCAACATTTAAATAAGCATGCCTCTCAACAATCCCCAAAATGCAGCCTACATGCATATAACCTTTTCGAGCATAATCAAATTCAAACATTCCCCCTTTTCCTAACTATAAGTCCTGCTAATAAAAAAATGGTAAATTGTATGATTTATAATTCTCGCCCTGGGGGCTTCGGGAGGCATTGCATCCCCAGAGGCACAGTTACTAGACCTTCTGCCTATTTTGAGCAAAATCATTTATTAAAATTTTTATCAGTGTTGAGGGGATGGGCATTTAAAAAGGACAGGGAACTTGTAGTTCACAGATCACTTTTCAACATACCTTGTAAGTTTCAACTTAACGCCCTTATATATTGCTGATACGCCCTTTTGATATGTACATCCTTTCCCCGAATGCATAATTATTTTACCTTGAACATTTTGAACAAAAAGGCTATTTCAAAATTTTGATCAATTTGTTTTGGAGAGGGCAGCTAAAAAGGGCATGGGAGGGGTATGGCAGTACTCCAACCCCTTTAAATATTCTCCTCAAAATTTCATGAGAGTTTTAACGCAACACCATCAGGTCTTCTGACGATATTGCAGATTCGCTTTTTGATAAACAGGACGTATATAATGCCTTTTCATTTAGTTTAAGATACCCCTCAACATTCTCCAAAGTTTCACCTTAATACCTTTGGCTTTTTCGGATACACCCCGAACCCAGGGTTGCCACCAGCTCAAAAATAAATCCCGATTTTTCTTCAAGAAATCCCGATAAATCCCGCAATACGGTTTATAGACTATACAACATAGGGCTGCACAATGATAATGTAAAAATAAAAACGCGTAATTCGAAGCACGGTGAAACGTGGTTTCTAGTTTTAACTAACTAATGATTCACCAAAATTCTCCCTTTTTTTAGTGATAAATCCTGCATTTAAACAGTATGTAAATTGAATAATTTACAATCCTTGAGTACCTACTGAGTTACCTTCTCAGCAGGGGCCTCCCCCAGGCCACTCAGCGCGTCCCCAGGTGGCGGATAGGGGAACTTCCTACAGATATGTAGGATGCCTCTATGGAGAGAGGAGGCGCGGACCAAGGGGGGACCCAGTTTCTGGGGGTCTTGAAATATAACTGGAACACCCTCACCTGGGGGACATAAATAAAGGTGGAGGAGGAGGATGGCCCCTCTGATGTGCACTGGGCTGGGCCCACCGGCGCGTGGACACGTCCCGCCAGTCACAATCCACTCCCCCAGCAATTGGTAAATTGTTGGTGATGCAGGATGCCATAAGGGCGCATTATCGGTAGGAGATATAGTCGGCCCCTGCTAGAGACAGAGAGGAGTGGCTTGCCGCTGTCCTGACACCAGCCAAGAAACCCCTTTTTTCCCTTTTATGATGATAATGAGCAAACAAATGAATGTGAGAACCAGTGCTACCGCGTCCGGGGAAACCAACGAAGGCCATGCGTTTAGATCTACCGCGTCCGGGGCAGCCGACGATACGACGACCGCTAATCGCGCGAATACCTCAACTTTGACAACTCCATCCCTGGAGGCCAATATATCACCTAAATCGACTTTATCAATTGGTACCCTTAATATCAGAACGCTTGCAAAACAAGGAAAAAAGGAACTCCTCCTGAGAGAGATAAACCGTTACAATTGGGACGTAGTCGGCCTATTCGAAACCCACCTCCCAGTCACCGGCGAAGAAAAACTTGATGAAGGTACTCTTGTACTATCAGGACGTACTGATGGGATACACCGGCAGGGAGTAGGCTTCTTACTCTCCAGTAAGGCTAGGAGATCACTAATCGCAGCAACACCCATCTCAGAACGTCTGATCATGATCCGCCTGAAAGGCTCACCAGCGAATCTTACAATCATCTAAGTATATGCACCCGACTCTAGCAGAGATGATGAAGAATCCGAATACTTTTATCTCCAACTTCAGTGTCTAGTGGACTCCGTACCAAAAAAAGATATAGTCTTTGTCATCGGGGACTTCAACGCCATTGTCGGTGACGACCCATCTGGCAACGAGGACGTGATGGGCAAATTTGGCCATGGCCAGCTGAACAAGAGAGGTGAGCGCCTAATGGAATTTTGCCGAGATAGTGATCTTGTTATCACTAACACATTCTTCAAACACAGAGCCCGACGTAAAACAATCTGGACATCCCCAGATGGAAGGACTCAGAATCTAATAGATTATATCCTCGTATCTAGACGCTGGAAATCTTCCATCACAAACACAGTCACTTTGGCTGGCGGCGACTTCGATAGCGACCACTCGCTTGTTATGACTTCCTTGAAAATGCACCTTAAAGCGGCCGCGAAACTCTCCAGAAAGCCTCCCAGATTCAAAGTAGACCTCTTAAAAGACCAAATTACTCGACAAAATTACACCGCTACTCTTTCCGAAAGAATTTCTGAACTCCTCTCTACATCCCCTCTAACTCTATCAAAAGATGACATCGATAATCTTGTGAAGAGTAGCTCGCAGGTTATATGCGATGTCGCCCAGTCGACCCTGGGAGTCCAAAAGGCGGACTATAAACCTTGGATCACGGATGAGATAATCTCATTATGTGAGGAAAAACGCAACCACACTAACAAACTAGATATAGAAAGTCCGGATATGTACAAACGATTGAAACGTGTGGTAGAGAAAGCCACTCGCCGTGCTCACCGCTCCTATATAAGGAAACAATGTGAGCAATGCGAAATGGCATTCAAGAAAGGTGACTCTCACTTCATGTACAGGCGAGTGAGGGAACTAGCCAAAAAAAAGGGACTGAAAGCCTGTACCTTCCTTGATGAAGATGGTGACCAGATCCAAACTACAGACGGGATCCTAACCAGATGGAAAGAACACTTTGAGAGCAAATTAAACTCAACGATCCTCCCAGACCCATCGGTGCTGAACAGCTTCCCCGCAATCGCCGCAGACCCAAGCCCACTCCCACTTCGATCTAAGATAGAATCGGCTATCAAGGGTTTAAGGACAAACAAAGCTGCAGGCCCAGATGGAATCCAACCGCAATTACTAAAAGTAAATTGCGATCCCCTTGTTGACCTATACCTAAAAATTGCTACTGCTGCTTGGGAAGAAGGTCACTTCCCCTCCTCATGGTGTGAAGCCACGATAGTTCCAATCCATAAGAAAGGCTCGAAAGCAATCTGTGATAACCACAGGCCTATAAGCCTTACGAGCCACGCCGCTAAAATACTCATTAGAGTAATGCTGGAGCGTATAAGAGCTATATCTTCAACTGTGATTCCAGAATATCAGGCCGGTTTCCGCCCAAACAGGTCAACGATTGATCAGATATTTATTGTATGTCAAATTGTGGAAAAATATCTTGAACTCGGACGTAATATTTTCCACCTTTTCATTGACTTTAAGCAGGCTTTTGACCTCATATGGAGAGAAGGTCTATGGCAAATTCTTCTCCATTTTGGTATACCACAGAACTTAGTATCATTGATCAGAGATATGTACTCAAAATCCAGAAGCCGCGTCATGACGGGAGAAGGCCTTTCCGATAGCTTTAAAACACCGACTGGTGTGCTGCAGGGTTGCTTGCTTTCACCGGAGCTGTTTAACCTGTTCCTTACCGCTGTCTTCTCACTCCTTGACAACTCGTCAGGTGTCCACATTGGGGGAATATCGATTGATAAATTAGCTTATGCAGACGACACAGACCAAGTAGCTCAGAACCTTGGGGACCTTCAGTCCCAGGCCGACAACATCCAATCAACCACCAGCTCCTTTGGAATGACCATCAATTCCTCAAAGACGAAAGCCATGCTCTGCTCGCGAAAGTCGGAAAACCAAGAAACCTTAAGCCTCCAGCTCGGTGGTGACAACATACAATGGGTCAAAGATTTCACCTATCTTGGTAGCCTTATAGCGTCCGATAACAACCACTCGAAAGATATTAAGAGGCGCCTGGGGCTTGCAAACTCTAGCTTTAAAGCCTTGATGCCGATCTGGAGGAACAATAATTTGTCGACACTGCTGAAAACAAGACTCTTTAACACACTGACTATTCCCATTGCCATGTACGCCTGTGAATCATGGACCCTCAAAACGGATGACCAACGTCGCCTAGCCACATTTGAAACAAAGTCACTCCGCCGTATTGCTGGCATTACGTACCTGGACAGGATCTCTAATATTAGATTGTTTGAAAGCCTCAAGATCAAACACACCATACTTGATAAAATAAAACTGCAACAAGTTAGGTGGCTAGGCCACATCCAGCGTATGGAAAATTCTCGTCTGCCGAAAATAGTCTTCGATGGTCGCGTGCATAGTTCTCGCCCCAGAGGTCGGCCCCCTAAGAGATGGAAAGACAACTTCTCAACACTCAACCTGCCGCAACTTCTAAGACTGACTGAAGATAGATGCTCATACAGACGCCACATCAATAACATAGTGAATGAAGAGGCCCCAAAACGACCTTCGAGGACGGATGGGACTTAAGTCAAGTCACAATCCTTGCCCCGACACTGTGGGGATATGGAATCCCTGGAGGCCTAGCTATTACACCTTTTGACCAATAGGAGCTAAATGATAGCTAGAAAATTTCAACCATTGTTGATGAGAGGAGGCACAAAAAAGGGCAAGGAGGGAGGGGCGGGTAGTAACTGAGAAACAAATCATTTTTTATCAGAAGTTTTCTAATAATATTTAACAAAAGAAATGAGGGTCATGTCCTTTTAATCCCAGAATTTAATCCTTAGTGCCTGAGGTAATATTTTCAGGGAAAAGAACATACAAGATAAGAATTATATTTTTAATTAGGTATAACTAGCCCCTAAGCTTATACAGGCTAGCTCTTTAAATATTGTTCTTGGCATCTAGAACATCATTTAGCCTATTTCTATGCATCTGCTGTTTAAATGCCTCGTGCTATCTTTTGAACTTCAACGGCTGCAGTGAACTGTTTCTGTGTGAACATTTTTTCGATTTTCTGCCATCCGCTTTCCGTGAGCTGTTTTGCGCAAAAAAAAATCACATTAATGAGATGCAATGATTCCCTTTGGTCCAAACTGGTCCACCTTGTCGAAATGGGCTTAAATGGTTTTATTTTGAGCTGTGAGATAACTAGTTTCCGGATTTTAGTTACTTGAGATGTAGTTTTTAACAGTAGGATGTCGTTTGAGATATGAAGGTATATTTTTTCGCGAAACTGAAACCTCATTTAAAAAATAAATTACCTCAAGGGTAATACGATCTTTTTCATTGCGTAAAGTATCTTCTTTATTTTCACACTGGCAGAACCACTTCCTGTTAAAAACAGGAGTCAAACCGTACGATCGTGCCACCAAAATCACCTCTACCATATAGTCAAGTATTTCAGCAGTCAATATGGCGGTACTACTCTTGCTATTGAACAACTATATTCTAGTGGGAACATGAAAAGAGTAAGTAAGAAAAAGTTTATTTTCTTCGAATCAGAAGAAAAAAAGATCCCATTGATGAATCAACAATCAACTATATAGATAAATAAACAGGATATTCTTAAAAAAAGAAAAAAGGATGTTCTAGTAGGTCTTTCTAAAAACAAAAAACAAGTTTTTTTTCAACTGAGAGTAAAGAGCACCATAAAAATTTAGATTGAATAGAATTTATTAAGTATATGAGTGGTAATGCCCGATCCTCAGAACCTCGCTCTTGATAGTACTTTGAAAAAAAAATTCTTATTCTAATTAAACTATGAATCCAGATTCGTTCTTAAAAAAATGAGACAAAAAGTCAAAATTTAATGTAAAGATCTTATTAAGAAGATCTTTGTAAAGAAGTTATTAAGTATATCTCTGGTATTAAGTATATCTCTCTGGTAGAGTACAGAGTGTGAGTCTGGGCGGCATGACCTCGCATCCCCTACCTGTCCGGAGGGGCGTCCCGCAGGGCTCATTTCTTGGTCCAATACTTTTTTTCCTTTATATTAATGATTTGGTTACAGGCCTGGGTCCATCAGTGCTCCCAGTACTTTTTGCTGACGATACCAACTTTTTCATCACCGGCCCTAATTTACCATCCGTCGTCACCTCTGCTCAAATCCTTCTGAATAGAGTAGAGGAATGGTCTCTCGTTAACTGCATGACCATTAACAGCAAGAAAAGTCAGGTTGTATTATTTCAAACCCCTTACAAAAAAAATGAAGCTCAGCAAGCACTTGGCCTAAAATATTCCACCAATTTCCTCCCGCAGGTCGAAGTTGCCAAGTTTCTTGGTGTCCACATAGACTCCTCCCTATCATTTGCAACTCTTGTTTCCTACATCAGAGCAATAATCTTGCGACAGGTAAGTATGATTAATCGTGTGAATAATTTTCTTCCCCCTGATATCCTTGTCACCCTTTATTACTCTTTTATTTACCCATATATCTCATACTGCGGATCTGTTTGGGGCAACACTTATCCTTCAGTTACCAATAAATTAAAAACTGCCCAAAACCGTGCCATCAAAGCAGTTTTTCGGCTGCCCCGACTATATCCCACCCAGGACTTGTTCTCCGATTTTGGTATTATTCCTTTTAAACAAATCATTAAAAAATTAAATTTATCCCTTGCATACTCCGCTTACCATAAAAACCTTCCTCCCCAATTATTATCTTATTTTAATTGCAATAATTCTGAAGGCCTATGTCTCCGTTCATCCAACCGTTCCTATATTGTCCCCAAGTGTGGCTCTAGCTCCGCCCAGCGATGCCCCATTTATAAATCTATACTTCAATGGAATATAATACCCTCCAGTATCGAGCTATCCACAAGTTTTCGCATGCTGTATAACCATGTTACTAAACTTTGATATTATAAATCTCCAAATTTTTACCTTAATTTACCCGTGTTTTCTCTTTTTTCTGTTTTTTCTTTTTTTTTCTCTCGTGTTCATTTTCAATTTTTTGTTGCTATGGTCCTCAACAAGTTCGCTTCCAGGATCCATATTATTATTGGTGTTATGTTTCATCTTTTTTTTATTTCAATAAATTGAACTGAATTGAATATGAGACGTAATACCCCATCCTCCGAACTTCGCTCCTTATAGTACTTTAAAGAAAACTTCTCATTCTTATTAAATGACCCTTATAAATCCTGTGTCGTTCTTAAAGAATTGAGAAAAAGTCAAACTTTAATGTAAAGAGCGAAATATGTGAGGAGGAGGCACCCCCCCACTCATATACGGAATAATATTTGATCGTTTTAAGTTTTAACGTTGTTCCTTACTTTCCGTTGAAAAACTTTGTTTTTAAAAAATTGATTTTTGTTCGTTTTTCAAATAATGCCAAGAAGTCTCCAAAGAAAATTATGCAAACAAGACGAATTCCTTCACAGAAAGTTTCCATTAGGTAAAATCCCACCAGGGAATTCCATCCTCACTGAAAATTCTCGCCGGAAAATTTCCTGCAATTCTGCCAGGAAAACCTCCTTCCTTACATAGAAAAGACACCTTTTTATTTAGTTTCTGATTGTTTTTCAAATTATCTCAGGAGACTCCCCACAGTGTAATTTTTTCCTGAACCCCTTCCTCTCCGACTGGAGTTTCTTCTGTAAGAATACCTCCCTCCCCCCCCCCCAAAAAAAAATCTTCAGACATTTCCAACCATTCTTAAAATTTTCATGGAACATCTCAACACTTAAAACTGAGTCACCAGAGAGAAAGTAAGAAAAAAAAGGATCTTGCACAGGAATTTTGACGAATTCCCCAATGTAATATTCACCCCATGAAATTCCCCTCCCAATTGAATGCATACATATTTCTGAATAGCAAACATTATATTTAAACAATGGGCAAATGTCTTAACTTACAACCCTTTCCCCAGAGCCTGTGAGGAGGAGGCATGTCATCCAAAGAAAAATGGTTAATGTACCTTTCGACTGAAAAAATTAAAAGTAACCCAAATATCAAAGATTCTCAGTGTCGCTGTCCATCAATTAAGACTAGCCACAATACCAATTACGGGAATATTTTAGCGTTTAAAGACTTTTATTCGCCTCTTTCATCGGCACCGAGTCGCTTCAGCGTTAAATGTAAATTTTATAAAAATGTAGGCAAAGCTTTGATTATCTTAGCTTTACCAGGGAACAATTAATGTTAGTTTCTGTAGCTTAAAGCTCACTACTTTCATTTAAAAGCTGTTTCAACATGGAGTAGTAATAACATAAGCATGATTTATTGCAACCAATTAAAGAAATTTAATCTGTTACTGTGTTGTTACACAAATATGCTGGAATACATTCCATGGATTTTGAAAAATAAATTTTTCTATGACTTCATTGAAAACAGTAAAATCGTTGCCCCCGTTCATTTTTATTAATCTGTACACCTGAAAACTCTTAAAACTATTAACGTGAGGACCTACCTAGAATATGTCACGAGTTGGGCAACAGACAACCGTCAAAGACTCACCCATTTCCATTACATTGCCCTATCACCTCAATGCACAAATGAGACCTCAAAGCAAAATTATGGGATAGAGCAGTGGCTACTAAAAACGTGTATTCAGCTTAAAAACGTCAGCATATTATAACTTAGATAATTTCAAACGTTGAATTAATTCTTCTTTCGGGAAAATTTTCTTTGTAACTTGTTCACTAGTTTGTTTTGTCATACCCAAGGGCGTGCCACCTTGGGTACTTACCCCCTCTCCCCTAGATCTAACCCTGCAGAACAGCCAGTATTTAGTCCAGGACTGGCATTCCTTTAATAGTACAGGCAGCTTCAATATTTCTCCTTTATTAGTTCAGTGTCAGCACTCCTGAACACAGTTCAAAAGAACAGAAAACCCTGGTATCCCCTATTAGTATATTTACCTTTTACAAAAAAATCGACAACACCAAAGATGAAACTAATTTGTAAAAAAAAGATTTAAAAAAATGCGATGAAAGTATTCTCCTTCTGTTCATAATCCAGCAATTTCAAGGATGCAATCTACTTAAAAAAGAATAATGATTTGCTTAAATTACCTCCACATTGAGGAAACGTAATCTTGTTAATTCCGGAAGGAGTTTAGATAAACCCAAGTCAGTAATTTTACCGCAACGATATAAATCCAGTTCTTCTATAGATTGTTTCAATGGCAAAGGCTGTGCTGCAAGGTCCATAAGACCACAATCGGTAATCTGAAATAAGAACAAACATAAAATTCGAACAACATCAGATATGCCTTTACATCTAAAATCGGCAAAAACTAAACTGTAGAAAATGATGAGTAACTATAAAAATATTTGAGAAAATATTTTTTATCCTTTATATAGTAACATAAAAGTAGATACACATTTAAAACATTTCGAATATATTTCCATCTATGGTTTTGTTTTTTTCACAAGGTTGGAATTCCATCCCAAAGGACCTAAGACTAATAGAAAATGATAACCTTTCCCTTCCGTGAAGTTAAATGTTTAATATGTAAGCTTGAAAGAATAGAAAAAGTTACACAAATGTTGGGCAAAAGATGATATAAGTATACCTTTCTTTGATAAATATAGCTGATCTAAGCATGTACAATCAAGGTATCTACAAAAATTTACGCCATAATTTTGTTAATGCCATTGAAAAGATGTCTTACAACAGAATTAACGATTTCAATCCACACAAATTGAAGGCACCACACATTCAATATCTAAGTTTATCTTGGATATACCATGTCTTATTATACTCTACAAGCTAAACAAAATATGACACTATTTTTATTTTGGTGATTCCTATGTGTAACACTGCAAAGGAAGGTACAATGCAAGGCAACGGGGGAACCTGTGTCTTGAAGAATAATGTTTAATTTAAAATTGTGTCTTTTAGAACAGAAGACACTGTTAGAACAGGCCCGGATTTACTGACATGTGAAACACCTGCTTAAAATTTCATAAGTTGGAATAGAAAATCAATAATACAAGGAATATTACAGGATTGGAATATAAGATGAAGCGAAGCTTCCTGGAACCACTGTTTGCAAAACAGTATATGCAGAGGTGACAAGCTTCATTCAACAGACACAACACTCACTGGACGTACTTCCCTCCTGAATCAAAGCCCCCTATTCCTCCACACCTAATATACACAGCTAATATAAAGGTTGCTTATACAACTGATACAGATAACACAAGAAGCTGACAATATGTACAAGAAATGCCAATAACAGCAATCACCAATGGTTTATCCATTGCTTTCAAAATGCTCAGAAGAAGAAAAAGGGTTAGACAAAAAGATTTTACTGTCTCTTTTGACAGTAAACTTTCCGAGGCATAGGTTTCAAAACAGAACACAGACAATATTCTTTAGGAGAACAATAGGGTGGATTATTTCTGTGTGTATCTTTCTTTGGGTAATCCTTAGTACTTCAACCGCTGTGCTGATTTGGTCGGCAAGCTTTTTCACTTTTTCCAGTTTCACACTAAAGTACATGTTGTACTTTTCTTATTGCTTCTCAATAGTATCGAAAAGATCAGCAACATAAGCACCTGACGCGCCAAGATTCAACAGTCTACTGCAAGACAATGTAGTACAGAGTCTACTGAGCAAGGCAAAATAGACTTGGCTTACAAAGGAAGCTTGATGTGTAAAGGTCTTTGCAGCAATATACAGTCAATAGGAATGGGCGTTTCCAACACGAAGAGATTAAAAAATATGATAAAGCCTCGGCCAGTGTACATACCAAACGAAACTAGCTAAATAGAAACAATTTAAATCAATGTTTCAAGGGGGGATGGTGTTCACCCTCGGATCCACCCCTGTTTTAGGATTTCAGAGAGCATATATACAATTCAAAAACTGTGATTTGGTGTCCATTTCTAGGTAAGTATACATGATTGTCAAAATATCATAAGAAAATACCAAAATTGGAAAAAATACCAAAACAACAATATAGAAGAATAATCAGAATGAATAATCATTTGTACGTCACAAATTCAACTGTAAAAA
>JAQQPU010020004.1:0-15892 GCA_029168905.1 Artemia sp. Kazakhstan ARC1039
GTTTGTTCTATTTTTTTTCTTTTTTTGTGTCCAATATACTGTATTATGCTATGCTAAAGGTGCGTAGTTTTAAATTTTTTAAATGGGGCTGAAGCTCATAATTTTCAATTCAATCAAACCCCAATGTTTGAAAAGAAAGCATTTATAAATTCAGTAAAACTTTATCATTAGTTTTTATGGTCAGCCTACTAAGCACAGTTTCGAATATGGCTCTGGTCCCTGATGATCTGCTGCCAGCTGCTCTTACACTTTATTTATTTTAATTTTTAAACCACTTCAAACATGGTCATGAAATATCAAACATAAAAATCATATTCTTTGATCAGCAATTAATAGTTAACTTCTATGCAGATCAGCGAAGTGTCGTCCCCAAG
This sequence comes from Artemia sp. Kazakhstan ARC1039, assembly GCA_029168905.1. NCBI lineage: Eukaryota > Metazoa > Arthropoda > Branchiopoda > Anostraca > Artemiidae > Artemia > Artemia sp. Kazakhstan ARC1039. The sequence continues at coordinate 375 of JAQQPU010020004.1, forward strand.
TATAAGAGGGAGGTTGGCAAGTCTTACTGGAGTCTTTCTTACTACAGGTATCCTTGGTGCATATAGCTTTGGTGCATTTCTAAATTGGAGGCAGTTGACTTTCGTTGCTATAACCTTCCCAGCTCTACTTGGACTACTTGCTATAATAATTCCCGAGTCCCCAGTCTGGTACATAATGAAGAAAAAAGATGACTGTGCATTGAATTCGCTTCAAAGGCTCAGAGGCAGGTTAGCTTTTAAATATACTTGTAGCTCTGATTTCTCAGCCGACTTCCACCCTACCCTGGTACTTATGGTACTTATGACGAATCATAATTGGCTTTTCATTTAAGAGCTCTTTTTTGTTAATTCGTTTAGCCATGAATTCATAACCATGAATAAATAGTAATCACTTCTTTTAAAAAGTCTCTTGTTTACATCAAAGAAATAAAATTTGGAGTAGCTTTTTGAATATTTAAATGATATTTTTAGTGTAGTTATTTTTTAGTTTAAATACATATTATTTTTTCATTCGAGTAACGTAAATTACAATAAGACTCATCGTCTGCTCGTCATCAGCGGATATGCTCTTGACATTATCCCTAAGTTAAAGTGTAGGCTAGAACTTACGGTAAGAATATTCCGTAAAATATTTAATTACATGCAAAACTATGTTGTATAGGTATCAATCAGTAAGGATGTGCTCTTCACGCTAAGGTTTTTTGGTATTTGTAAAAACTTCTTATTGTTCTAATTAAACGGCTCTTGTGTTTCAGTACTCGTTATTAAGGAATTGGGATAACATTCAAACTTTAGCATAAAGAGCGAGATGCTGAGGAGGGTGCAACCCCCTCATATACGTAGTAGTTTCTGTTTGTTTTAAGTTTGAACTTCACTCCTTACTTTGAGTTGAAACAACTTTTTTAAATTCCTGATCTTTTTTAAATTAAGACGAAAATCTGGCTTACGTCCTAGCTCACGGTAGGACTATTTCATTAGTAAGGTGTCAATCTATTTAAGCGGCCAGTACTCCCACCATACAAGCTGCCAGTACTCCCACAGTAGCATATCATTACATGCGGCCAGGTATCCCCTCACTACAAGCAGTGCCCATCCAATGTTCTATTGGATACATCAAGTCTGTTGAGCATCTGGTCTTGCGTTGTCACTTCTGGTGCGAGAAGGAAAACTCTTGGAAACATTATTATCTGAGTTTCATTTGACAAGTGTGTTGTTAAATAATTAAAGAGAGTTTGAAATGACATTATGTCTTTAAAATAAAAGTCCAAAATAGGGATAATTCCTTTTTAATAGACAGTGTATAATAAATTTCACAAAAAAATACCAGATATTTCGGTCACATATACGGTGACCGTCATCAGTAGTTAAAGTTTTACTACTGATGACGGTCACTGTATATGTGACCGAAATATCTGGTATTTTTGTAAAATATATTATACACTGTCTATTAAAAAGGATTTTATCCCTATTTTGGACTTTTATTTTATTGTCATGGAAAGGCAGCATGGTCTCCGAAGTTATCTACATTATGTGTTATAAACGAAGTTTTGACATGGATTCTAATAAACAATGGGATGAGATCTTTTTGTATTCTAATAATATCGACCCAATTATTGGTTATCGACTATAGATAATTGATTATGTCTACAGCAGGGAAGGTATCATTATTGTAATGTAATGACCCTCTGCCCATCGGTTTTCCATTGCCGGGCTTGCGCATGAGTTTGGGCCCCATATTCTCATCCAGGGTCCCGAGTCCCAATCCAGGGCCCCAAGTCCCCAATACAGGGCCCCAAGTCCTCCACCAGGGCCCCGAGTCTCCACTCAATGCCCATCCGCTCCTGGCCCCTTTTCAAGTTTTACTCCCCCTTCCTTTTTTTTACCAGATCTTGTTTTAAATTTTTTCTTCATGTCTTAAAATAACATCAAATATACTTATAGCAAAAAAAAAAAATCATCTGTGACATTAAAAAAGTACAAAATGAGCATGATATAAATATGTCAGGTCGTGATTTTTCTATTAGAAACATGAAGTTTGTGGTGACATTTTTTTGGAAGAGAATTTTTGAACTTGGAATTTTTATGCAACCGCCTCATAGTACTCTGTGGTTGGACATTGACAGTAAATGGTTATCGTTGCGTTGAATGCTGAAAAGGATAGATATTTAAACTAAAAGACAAGCTTTAATGGAGATCATATTGGAAATGTCTCACTGTCATATCTCACTGTCATGACAGTGAGATATTAAATTTCTTTTGAGTATCGGAAAAATTCAATATTGCTGAGGGTGGGTATGCGAGAGTGACATTTCCAGAGAAGAAGGTGCTCAAAGATAATGCAAGTCTGAACTTAATAGTCGACGACGAGGACCAACCTGTTGCTTATGGTTCTGATAACACATTACTCATCAATAGATCCTATCGTCATCTTTCCGATATTAGCATTCAAATTAAAGCAAAGAGGAAAAAAAGGCTTACTGCTACACTAGTGTAATAATGTATTTCATGTCTATGTGCCAAAACTTCAAACTACGTGAAAATAATGCGGTAATAGACAGGTAAATTGAAAGCAAAATAAAAATGGCATTTTCAAACAACGTGGCTATAAAGATTAATTAATGAGAAACAAAGCACCTACAAAAACAACTACTATCATCGATGGTATACCAACATATACAGTCAATGAGCCCAATAATACCAATGATGAAATGTCTGATGGTTTTAACTGAATTTATGTTAAAACTCATGTATGACTAAAAAAATGGAATAAGTTACATGTAGAGAAAACATAATGAAGTATTTTATGGAATAAACTCAAAGCATTTTTGTATGATGAAATTCTACATACCATTATTTCAATAAAATTATTTTAGGCATTACTTTGTTATGTCTCCATTCGTTTTAGTGTACGCTAGAAAATCAAACGTTTAGAAAGTTTATTAAAAAGCCAGAGATGTAAGAAAAGGAACAGAGAGACTGGCAAAGAACCACTCAAACATTGAGGCATATTAAGAGAGAGAGACAAAAACACCTGTAAACACACAGAGTCAGACAAACAAGCAGACAAGGACAGATACGGAAAAATGCAAACACCACGCTCAGACACACAGGTATACTAAAAGGGACAAGCAAACAGCCACTCGGACACACAGGCATGGTGAGAGAGAGAAACAGAGACAAACATACCTACGAACACGCAGAGTCGGACACACAAACACACAAAGAGAGACAAGAAAACACGCAAAGAGCCGCTCAGACACACAGGCATTTTCAATTTGCTCTCCTTTTATGGTTAGCTGCATGGCTCTGGGTGCAAAGTCTCTGGATACCCGCACGACTTTCGTTATTGTTGTGTTGATAACCATCACAAGGGTTGCTAACACTATCTCGTTTGTGTCTATTTGGAGGAGATGTTCATGACAGTTAATTTTCATGATGTCGGGTGCGCATGCTAATTTGTCGCAAGTTTCCCTCCAATGGATGTACCACCTGTGGTTTTAGCAATTGATAAAGCTGCAATTAGAAACAGATTAAACAGATGAGGGGATAGGAGGTAACCCTGAAGAACACCTGCTGACGTCTGGAACTCTTCTGTCAATCCCTCATCCGTCTGAACCTGGCTACAGAAGTTCAAATACATATCTCTGATCAACGTAACCATGTTTTTGGGGACTCCATAATGCAGAAGTATCTGCCAAAACCCATTGCGCCATATTAAATCGAAGGCCTGTTTAAAGTCAATGAAAAGTAAGAGCAATTCTTTCCCAATTTCTATGATTTTCTCCATCAATTGACGGGCGGAAAATATATGGTCTATAGTAGATCGATCTCTTCGGAAGCTGGCCTGATATTCTTCTAAAGTGAGATCTGTCAGGAATTTTAGTCGGTCAAGTAGGATTTTCGTAAGGATCTTTGCCAGTTTGCTTGTCAAGCTAATTCGTCTGTAGTTATGACGGTCACCTTTTTCACCCTTTTTGTAAAGGGGGACAATCGTGACTTTTGCCCAAGATCTGAAGAAGTGGCCTGCGTCCCCGATGCCTACTGTGACTTTATGATAGATGTCTACCAGTTCTTCTGGGCCCGACTTAATTAGCTCTGACTGTATGCCATCTGGGTCTGGAGCTTTATTTGTTTCCAGGGACTGTATAGCAGCAACTACCTCTTCTCGTACTGGTGGTGGACTTGTATCTACTGGGTACTCCCGTCGTTGAAAAGAAAGTAGGATAGATGGGTCAGGGGTTATTGTGGGGTTCAGCCTCTGGTGAAAGTGTTCCTTCCAGCGTTCCCACCTCTCCTCAGAACCTGTGGTAAGTTGTCCATGTTTATCTAACAGGGTTGTTGCTGCCGCGGGTTTTTTTTCGACAGTTCCCGTACTCTTTTGTACATGTAGTGGCTGTCATTTTTTCTTAAGGCGTCTTTGCGTTTATGGCACCTGTCGTTGACGTATTGGCGCAGAGTCTGCCGTATTTTTTTTCTCTACTAGACGTTTTAACCTCTTATATTCATCCTGGCTTTGTCGGTCTTGTTTGTTGGCGTGAATACTTTTTCCAGCACAGGTGTCGATGATTTCGGCTGTGATCTATGGTTTATCAGAGCGGAGCTGTACTCCTAAGAATTCATTATTTGTACCTCTGATGATTGAGGCGCTTTCATCAACCAGACGGTCGACCTCCTCAGTGGTGGGGATTCCTGAGAGTTGGATACTTGACAGCTTATTCGAGAGAGCAGTTTTATATTTGTTTCTTGTTTCGAAGTTTTTTTAGGAGATCGGCACGGTATTTTGGGTAGCTTTTCTTGGGTGGTTAGGGTTTCCGGAGGCGCATACGGAGTTCTGACATGACTAGAACATGGTCTGACGTCCAAAGATACTGTATTCAGCACTGATGACTTCCAACGCTTGCGGACCAGTATGAGGTCAATCATATTTGAGGTTCGGCCGTCTAGGGATCTCCATGTGACCATTCTGCGTTATCTATGTCGAAACATTGTGTTGGTAATGAAAAGGTCGTTATCACCACAGAATCTATGAGGATTTCTCCCCTAAGGTTTTTTCTCCCATGTCCGAATTTGCCCATTACGTCTTTGAAACCTGCATTTGATTGTCCGACGATAGAGTTAAAGTCCCCAATGACGAACAGAACATTCTTCTTGGGAACCTGGTCTATGGTGTGTTGGAGCTGGGCGTAGAAGTCTTCTGCATTTTGGCCACTCCGGGAAGAATCGAGGGCATAAACTTGTATGATGAAAACATTAGCGATAGAACCTTTAAAACGGCGGTGATAATACGCTCTGAGAGTGGATTTATGGCAAGTAGAGATTTTTTAGCACGTTTCGAGAGTAGAAAGCCAACGCCTTGACGGTGAACACCGTCACTTCGTCCTGAGGTGATGAGGGTGTTCCCGTTTATGGTTTCTATTTCATTTAGAGGAAGGTGGGTCTCTGATAATCCAATAATATTCCAACGGTAGCGGTCAATTTCATTTAAAACTAATTCCTTTTTTCCCTGTTTAGCAAGTGTTCGTATGTTTAACATTCCAAGTGAAAGCGATGTCTTTGGGGTAAATATTGGTGTCTTCTCTGACTGGAGAGTCGTCAAATCGGTAATAGCAGCAGTAATATTAAAATATTACCTTTTAGTTAGCAAAACATTCCTCTCATCAAGTTTTGGAAGGTTCAACTTAATACCATTAGCCATTTCTACGACATTGCTGATATGTCCTTTTGATAACCTGTATGTTCATATACTTCTTGCAATTTTCATCTCAATGCTCTTAGCCTTAGAAGTAGTTGCAATAGAAGTAGTGGCAGTAGCAGTAGCAGTAGTAGCAAATATAGCAGTAACAGTAGTATTACCAGTAGTGTACACATATTGGTTTTTGGTGAGATGATCTTCCCCTTTAAGCATTCTCTGAAAGTTCCAGCTTAATACCCAAATCAATTCTTGAGATATGCTATTTTGACAATGTGCATGCACTTAGGCTCTTTTGATTTCGTTCAAATGCTCCCTCAATACTGTAAATGGAGTAGTGTGGTAGTAGTAGTGGTGGTAATTGTTGTAGTATTGGTAGCATGCAAATATTGCCTTTTTGATCATCTCCCTTATCATTTCCTAAAGTATCCTAATTAATATACTCGGTTATTCCTGTGTTATACCCTGTTTAGAATGTGCATACACATAAGGTGTCTTGATTTAGTTCAACACTCCCCTTAACATTTTCTGAAAGACTCACCTGAGTGGCCTTGGTCTTCTTGGAAAGTAAAGTTCAAACATGCATACCTGTCTCAATAACATATACTATGTGTAAACAATGAACGAATTGCCTAACTTACAGCCTTTGTCTTGAGGACTCTGGGAAGGTTGACATCACCAACGACATAATTACGAGACTTTGAACAATGTTGAACAAAATAGATCTCCTATTTTTTGATCGGATATGTGTTTGGAATGAAAGGCCTCGGGGGGGGGGCTGATCACCTTCCATTTACTTTTGACTCTTGAAAAGGGCACTAAAACTTCCAGCTTCCAATCAAATGACCTCCATCCTATCCAAAGTTTATACGACCACCCGTTCCATAAGAACCTTATATGCCCCAGGGCACAACTTAAAACCCTTGCCCTGAATTCTGGGGGATTGTGCCAACCCTAAAGACATTGTTATATGACTTTTGGACTGTTGGTAACAAAATTGCCATCTCCCAAGTTCAATTGAATGTGTTTCGGGAAAAAAGGATGTCAGGTAGGGGGGGGGCTAGTTGCTCTTCATCATGTTTGATTCTGAAAAGGGAACTAGAAAAATACATTTACAATCAAATGAGCATCCTCTAAAGTTCACACAACAACCCCTTCCGTAAAAACCTCATACGCCCCTGGGGCATAACTTACAAACCTTACTCCCAGACTCTGGGCTGGGGGATTCTGTCAACCCAAATTACCATGTTATTTGGACTATTTTTGGACAACTGGCCATCTCAAAATTTCTATTGGATACATTTGCGGAAAATACCACGAGGAGGTGGCTACCCCCGATCACTTGGACTCTTAAAAATGGCACTAGAGCATCTGATTTCCAGTCCAATGAGTTATCCTGAGTTTATACGACCACCTTTTCCATAAGGACCTTATATACCTTCGGGGCATAACTTACAAACTTTGCGCTAAGGGTTGTGGTGGAGTTTTCATTATTGTTGGGCGATAATCAATATCGATATTGATATATCAATATATCGGAGCAAATATCGATATCGAATACCGAAACGTAATTATCGATATCGGGAACGAGATTTGAAAATTTTTGACTATTTTCTGCCTTCTCTTCTATTTACTGGTTAACGTCCAGCAGAGAAGATCCAACATAGAAAATTGTTTTGGAAACGGCCGAGAGGAAGAACAACGATGTATTTAATCTATTGACTCGGACATGCTGATGCAGAGCATACTTACCTGTATCTATAAGTTGGCCTAGCTTGTTCTCAAATTCAAAATACGTTTAATGAGGACGGGGTTTCAAATATTGCTGAGGACCTCCAAAGGACTTGGCTGTGTAAAATACCTTCTAGGCTTTAAGGTCTTGCTTAGATCACACCCGTCATGATGGCCACATTTGTTGATCTGCGTTTGATGAAAATGTATATTTCTACTGACTAATCTTCTCGAGAGTACAATAGAGAGAGATATGAATTTGGCCTTTCTGGGTACTAAATATTTATCAATAGATGCAACTGCCGTGACATTCCCTGTGATTCACCTACGACAGAATCAAACTAGCTGCGGGGAGTATATGCCAAAGTTTCAGTAGTCAATGCAATGCATGCTTTGCCAGCAGCCGAATCTATAAAGGCTCTGCAGATTTTCAGTAGGGAGTCTTTAGTTCCAAGAAAAACTGATCCATTCAAGCCATGGAAATCCCGTAGTATGAGTCTCAGAATATGTGTATGAGGTGATACGAGATGATCAGTTCCAAGGCTGTCGATTTAATCAAACAGTTGGGGGTACAATATATACAATAATGCATGCATCAAAAGAATTGGATTTTTATGCTGATTTCAAATGTGTAAACTTCATTAAGTTTAATGTACCCATCAAAATCTACGAACCTGAGAAAATTTGTAGGATTTTCGAGAAAGGGGGAAATACCCCCAAAATTTCAAGGAATTTTAATGCAAACCACGCCATTAGATTCAGCATATTATGGAACCCTTCTGTAAAGGTTCCAACCTCCCATCTGCAAAAACATAGAATTTTGTTTTTTTTTATCAGAAGAAAGATCATGGATACGTGTTTATTTTTTGTTGTTTTTTTCACCAGGATGATCGTATCAAACCAATGGTCTCAGAATATCGGAAGAGGGCTCGTTCGAACGAAAATTAAAAGCTCAAGCGCCCCTTCGAAGTGACCAAAAATACTGGCGGGCAACTAATCCCCCTCCCATGCCGTTTTCCCCCTAAGTAATCCGATGAAAACTTCGAGATATTCATTTTTTTTTTACCATGTCTAAAAAATCAAAATAGCTATGCCTCTAGAGATGATATGAAACCCCAAAACCCGGGGGAAACTCATTAAGTTATGAATTTTGCCTGTTGTCTACAAATAGTATTTCTTAGTAAGTAATCAGATATTTTTCGGGGAGGGAGAATTCTATGGGGGGAATTTTCTATGGGAGGATTTTCCATAAGCAGGGAAGTTTCCGGGGATGAACTTATAAGGGGAAATTTTACAAGGGAGAATTTGCCAGAACTATACAAAATTTTTCCTACTTTCTCTTTGCCTATTCAATTCTTCATCTTTAAATATTCTGGATAAATTTTCATGACCCTCCACAGTACCTGGGGAAGGGATATTACATTTTGGATTTTGCCTATTGTTTACATATAGTATTAGTTATTTGGAAGAAAGCACACATCTTTGTGCAGGGGGTACTCTCCACGGGGAGAGTTTTACATGAACAGGGCAGTTTCTGCGGATGAACTTACAAGAGCAAATTTTACCTGGGAAAATTTACATTACTCCTCTACGAAATTTATCTTACTTTCTCTTCCTGATTCGATTTTACACCTAGAGATGTTCCATTGAAGTTGTCCAAGGGAAATTTTTCGAAAAGTTAAAATTACCTGGGGATTTTTTTTGTGGGAAAGAGAATATTCCGCAGGAGAAATTCTCTATGGGGGAATTTTCCGTGGAAGAAATTGTTCATGGGAAAACTTTCGGCGAGAGAAACTTTCCATTGGGAGGACGGAATTTCCAAGAAATATTTCCCACCAAGGGGTTTTCCGGCATCATTCGAATAATTCGAATAATAATAGAATAAAAATTAAATAAAAAACAAACCTTTTTTCAAATGAAAGTAGACTAAAGAGAATTTTCTTGGCCAAATTGTCCAGAAGAAAATTTCTGGGCAGAATATTTAGCAGGGAGGGATTTATCGTTGAGAAAGGTGAGATTTATGCAGGCTGAATTTTCCATGGAGGAACTTTCGTGGGGGATGGGTTCGAAAGAGGAGAGAGATAGATTTCCCGGCATTAATAGAAAACGATCAGAAATTAAACAAAAAAACATTTTTTTTTCAACTGAAACTAGGGAGCAATATCTAAACTTAAAGCGAAAAGAAATCATACGGCATATGAAGGGGTATAACCCCTACTCAATGCCTTATTCTATACGCTAGGGTTTGACTTTTTGTCCAGATTCCTTAAAAACAACACCTGAAACACGAGGGTTGTATAATTAGAATGAGAAGCTTTTTAAATACCATGAAATAGTTTGACCAAAAGAGTTCAAACCGTGCTACGGCGTTCCTGGTAGGCGATACGCCAAGGAAACCGGCGACCTTGGTGAAAAACAGCAAGCCGATGATGCGTCAGTGAAATCATAGGCGGCGCAATCGTACTGTCCAAGTAGAGAACGATGTTGGCACAATGTATTATTTATTATTTATTTTTTTCTTTAGACCAGGGCACTTCGTATCGAAGGAGTTGTCGTAGAAACTTCGAAAAGGGCTGATTCGATTGGAAATTGGAGTGGCTTTTGCCCTTTTTGATAGTCGAAAGTGATTGGAAGGCAACTAAAACCCCTTCCACGCCCACCATTTCCCCAAGAACAACCAATCAAAATTTTGAGATAGCCATTTTGTTCAGCTTAATTGATTTCCAGATATAAATTATGTTTTTGAGGATGACACTCCCCCACAACCCTCAGGGCAAGGGTTGTAAGTTATGCTCTGGGGACATATAAGGTTTCTATAGAAAGCGTTGTCGTAGAAACTTCAAAAAAGGCTCATTCGATTGGAAATTTAAAGGTCTAGTGTCCTTTTAAATAGTCGAAAGTGATTGGAGGGTAACAAACCCCCCTCTCACGCCCACCTTTTCCTCAAACACATCCAATCAAAATTTTGAGATAGCCGTTTTGTTAAACGTCTTTGGGATTCTAAATTAGGTCTTAGAGAATGACAGCCCTCCCCCCCACAGCCCTCAGGGCAAGGGTTGTAAGTTATGCCCATAACTTACATAAGGGTTGCCATAAGGGTTGTAAGTTGATTTACACATATGAATTATATTTTTGAGGAGGACACTCCCCCCACATCCCTCAGGGCAAGGGTTGTAAGTTATGCCCTAGGGGCATATAAGGCTTTTAAAGGAAACTTTGTCTTAGACTCTTCAAAAAGGGCACATTCGATTGGAAATTCAAGGGGCCTAGTGCCCTTTTTAATAGTCGAAAGTGATTGGAAGGCAACTAACACCCCTTCCACGCCCACCATTTATCCAGACACATTCAATCAAAATTTTGATATAGACCTTTTGTTCAAAGTAGTTGAAAAGTCCGGAAATTATATCTTTGAGGATGACACTTCCCCCAGAGCCCTCATAGTAAGTGTTGTAAGTTGTGCACTGGGGGCATAAAAGGTTTTTATTGAAAGCTTTGTCGTAGAAACTTGAAAAGGGCTCATTCGATTGGAAATTCAAAGGGTTTATGCTCTTTTTAATAGTCGAAAGTGATTGGAGGGCAGCTAACCTTTTCCTCAAACACATCCGATCAAAATTTTGAGATAGCCATTTTGTTAAACGTCTTTGAGATTCTAAATTAGGTCTTTGAGAATGACAGCCCCCCCCCCCCCTACAGCCCTCAGGGCAAGGGTTGTAAGTTATGCCCTGGGAGAATATAAGGTTTTAACAATTAACATGAGTAGGGCTCAAAACCCCCATGCCTTCCCAAGGCCAGAATATAATTTGCACTTTACTGAAAACAATACAAATGACTATGCATTGTCAGTTTAATATACATATACTGATATTTATTAATGAAAATGTTAATATTATTTGATTTAATATAGTTATAAAAGTAAAAACATTTATATTGTTTCAGTAAAGTGCAAATTATGTTCTGGCCTTGGTAAGGCATAGGGGTTTTGAGCCCTACTCATGTTAATTTTTGCTCGTTTTGAGTTTGACTCGGTTATTTATTGTAATTTCTGTTCGATTTGGGTTTCATTTATTTATCGATGCTTATTTATGGTAGTTTCACGCTTGGTAGATTATTTGATTTTATTTCTGCTCATTTTTGGTTTAATGGAGTTCTTCACTCTTCTTTAAAAAACATATTTTGTGGAAAAAGTCTTTTTAATTAATTGCTCAGAGAAAGCCAGAATATAGGGACCTGGAACTTGTTTTCCGTAAAGTGTGACATAACACAGAATCTCATAGCCGCAGAATTTCATCGTTATAGATTGGATGTTTTATGCCTGACGGAAATGAGGGTTTATGACCAGAGCAAAAAGATCATTCACGACCCAACCACTGGTAAGAAATGTCATCTCTACAACTCTGGATCTAGTGACAGAACCGGCCTACACGGGGTTGGATTCCACCTACATGAAAAGGGTAAGTTAGCTTTACTCCAATGGGAGCCGATATCAAACCGCGTTGTGCGAATCAGGATGCTTGGGCATCCCTTCAATATAACAATCATAGTTGCTTACGTACCCATTCGCAACTCCCTTGACCTACAGAAAGATATTTTTTACGACCAGCTGCAGAATACATTTGATAGATGCCCAAAACGAGATCAGCTACTGCTTGGTTGAGACTTTAACGCCAGGATTGGCCCCCGACTGGACCCTTCCGAACCTGCTACTACTGGACCGCATGGACGTGGCTCTCGATGTACTAATGGCACGCGGCTGCTTCAGCTTGCAATGCATCATAACCTATCCATCATGAATACCTTCTTGCAGCACAAGAATACCCACACTTTTATATGGAAATCCAGAGACGGCCATATCCTTGTTCAGATCGATCACATATTGATCCACTAGAGATCGATATCATCGGTAGTCAACTGTCGAGTGTTCAGAGAAGCCGAAACCGGATAAAAGAACGGCACAGGCCATTTCTCTCTTACTGCTATATTAAAGCTGTAGCTATCCAACCATAAGAAAGACAGACTACCCCCTAGATATAAACGTGGAAACTCGAGATCCCAACAGTCTGGGCTGACTTTGACATGGAGTTGAGGATCCATTTTCTAGCCCTGAAATCAACACAGCAAGAAAATGAGATTCCAGAAGAAGTCATAGAGAGGAAATGGGTGATGATCACACTTATTACGCAAGATGTCGCTGCTCAAGTCCTTGGAAAGAGAACAAAAGGCACTAAAAAGTGTTGCCCCCGCGAAACACTCACTGTTCTGTATGAGAAGGAAAACGCATCGAACAAGACGGTATTCAGAGAGCTCCGTAAGAAATCTCATAAGCTGGCAAGGAGAGATGAAAACCCCCTACTGGTCAAAGCCGGCCACAGACCTAGAAGAGGCTGCAGCTAGAAATGAGACCCATAAACAATATAGGATCTTCAGAGAGCTGAACTTAAAAAAAAAGAAGGAATACCACCACAGAAAATGTAAAAAAAAAAAAAATCAGATGGTACTATCATCACAGGGCGAGTAGAAATAATGAAACGATGGAAAGAATATTTCGAGGATCTGTTAAATAGGAGAAATCAGGCTGTATCACAAACTTCCTCTGTCCACTCAAGCTAAAATATGAGACCAGCAGCTTAATTACTCGTGGATCAATATTCTTGCGATGTATCTCCACCTTGGATGGAGGAAGTCAGAAACGCCGTGAGGTCTTTCAAAAATATAAATCCCCGGGCGAGGACTCCCTACCGGCAAGTCCAGCGCTTGTTGAAGTCCTGACAAACCCACATGGTAAAGTCTAAGACTCTGAATATTTTCCCCAGGACTGGTGTAGCGCAACTATTATCCCTGTATTCAAGAAAAGAGATGAAGGAGACTGTAAAATTTACCGGTGAGTCTCACTAATAGACATAGCTGGAAAGTTTTTTTGCAATTGTTTTTGTGAACCGCTTTAGAAAAGAGCGAGATCAACGGACAAGGAAACACCAGGTAGGCTTTCGTCCTGGAATGGGTGTGTAGACCATATCTTTACCCTGCGACTTTCTTTTTACCAACGTTTAATTTACGGATTTGATACCTTCACAGTCTTTCTTGAATTCATCGCTGTATTTGACTCGATATTACCATCCTTGTTTTGGCAAATAATTCTCGAAGACCGTGTTCCGACGAAAATAGCCAACCTGCTAAAAGCGTACTATGAGAAAACCCTGACAATCTTACGAACATATGGTGAGCTAACAAAAATATTTGAAATTGCATATGGTGTCCGTCAGGGATGTCCGGCATCGCCGATTCTTTTCAACTATATTCTAGATTGGCTTATGATAAACGCATTGGAAGAAGATGATGGTGTCGCCTTTTCAGCACAAAAAAAAATTGCTGACAACGAATATCCAGACGGTGGTACTCTACTTTCAGACTCCCCCAAGATAGAACAAAATATGATAAAAAGAGTAGCGAAAACGGCTAATGAGACATGACTCGCGATCAGTATCCCTAAAACAAGGTATCTTTCAACCAAAAACAACACTTCTATACACCTCAGTGGAGAACCTATTGAGAGGGTGGAAGAGTTCAAATACCTAGAGTCATCGATAGATGCTAAACTTGGAGCAACTAGTGAGATTCAATGCAGGATTAGCAAAGTTTGGTCCGTCTTTAGCCAGCTCCGCAAACCACTTTCGACTAGAAGTGAAATCAACCTCATAACGAAGCTCAGGATCTACTCAGCATGTGTGCGTTCAATTTTGTTATACGGATGTGAGACCTAGCCCCTCAAGGCAGAGAAAGAGTGTCCGCTTGACACTTTTGAACGAAAATGTCTACGGGCTAATAGCAACATACGACTGGCACAAAGAATCAGCAACCAAGAGCTGATGAAAGTATGTGACAAAAGTATGACGTTTCCACCATGATCAAGAAAAGACGTCCCAAGTGGCTAGGTCACGTAATGAAGCGCTCGGAAGAGATCCTGACACGCCAGGTACTACTAGCTTCCCCCGCTCCCTCATGGACAAAAAAAGTTGACCAGATGAAATTTTAGCATAAAGTCGTCAGAAAGGATGTCGAACCGCTGGGGGGTTTCTGAAAGCATGGTCACGAGTGGGACAAGGCATGGCTGGAGTTTGTTTGACCATTCACAGAAGACAGAACCCAATGGAAGCATTTGGTCCAGCAGCTTCTTGATGCCCAGTTGGGCTGAATAGCCTGTGTCTTGTCTAAATAAGTAAGTATGCAATAATTTCTGTGCGTTTTAAGCTTTAAGGCTGATTATTACTTTCATTAGAATTTAATTTTAATTTATTTAATCACTGAAAGGTAGAACCAATTCTGAGGGGAAAATATTGACATGTTGCCGATTTTGAACAGCCAAATGTAGCCAGTAGGTTGTCTTCCTATATTCCGAGCCCAAGTAATGTAAAGTCGGGATTTCTATAATATTAATTTATGCAACCGAAGTTTGTTTCTATTATTTGGTTTTATATTACTCGAAGTTTAGAAAAAAATGTGCAAAATATGCTTTAATCAGAATTTTTTATTGAACTTTTGCAAAGCCATGACTTAATCTGAACAAAAAACTGATCATAAATATCGAAAACGATATATCGATTATCGAATGTCGAAAATACAAATATCGATATACCGTATAATCAGGTTATCGCCCAACGCTAGTTGTCATCCTCAAAGACATAATTTCCAGACCTTTCAATAACGCTGAACAAAATGACTATCTCAAAATTTTTATTAGATTTTTTTGGGAATTGATGGCCGGGGAGGGGGGGCTTATTGTCCTCTAATCACTTTTTACTATTAAAAAGGGCACTATCTCTTTCAATTACCAGTCGAATGAGCCTTTTTCGAAGTTTCTACGACAACAAATGGCTATCTCAATATGTCTCATCAGATGCATTTAAGGAAGATCAGGGAGGGGGATATCTGCCATCCAATCAGTTTGAATCTTTAAAGACGTATTAGAACTTTTGATTACCAATCGAATGATCCACATCCTAAGTTTATACGACCACCCTTTCCATAAAAAACCTTATATGTCCCCAGAGCATAACTTACAACCCTTGCCCTGAGGGCTGCGGAGGAGTTGTCATCCTCAAAG
>JAQQPU010020007.1:0-15891 GCA_029168905.1 Artemia sp. Kazakhstan ARC1039
TAATTTTCAGTTAAACTCTTAGTTGACGGTTCGTGAGTAGCATACCTGAGTAGAGGCGGAATTTCGCATGTAGGGAGCTTAAGTTAGTGGTTCAAATGGGGAGCTTGTACGGCCACACTGAGTCGAAATCAGATTGAAGGGTTTCAGGTTCCCTTGAGAGCGAGTGGAGCCACAAGGACTAACTATCTTCAGAAATACTAACATAAAGAGAATAAAATAATAGAGTAATGTATTTATTTTTACTCACATGGTTGGTACAGATCTTGGTGGGAATATCAAAAGCACTTTGCAGTAAAAGACACTAAAAGTTGTTCACTGGGGCAAAACAAATAACGTTCAACAAAATTGTTTTTAGATTTGCATAGAATTAACATAAAGACTCACAATTAATTCCAAAAGACTGTCATAAGACTGATAAAAGACTCCTAAAAAGACTCCTCTAAGACTCCTCTAAGACTCCTTTAAGACTGGCGCAAAAATTGCTAAGTCCTAACTATCTACTCTCTGCAATTTTGCCAGGGGTTACGTTCAGGCGTTGCTAAAAATTACACTACACTGATCCTATTGGTTCCAACTGTATGTCCTATATTACTATTGGACAGTGATAGACCAATGGGCTACTTGAGTTTAATTACAATTTATGACTTTTAAGATATCACTTTGGAATTTTTCACAACAAACAAAGTTTTACATTGCAACATTTTGCTAGCGAGGTGTCACTTAGTTTCCAGCAGACTTATAATTTATTTCTGTGAAAGTTGTTAAAGGACAATACGATTTAGTTACATTGAGATACAGATTTCTAAACTTAGTTTTCAGAACAATGCAATTAGATTACACAAAAATATTTGGTATCTCAAGTGACTATTTTTTTGTATAATATATTCTACCATCTCTTGATAGTTTGGAATTTCAAGCTCTTAAGATTTAAATTACATTGTTAGTCGCCTGTCACATAAGATTTGGTCAGACTGATATTTATTGCATACTTTAGTGACGCGGGATTGGATTTATTTATTACATTTTCTGTGGGAAAGGTTCTTACACTGTATGTCTGAATTAAATACATTTGTTTCACTATTTTAAATTGAACGTTTGAGACCTGCTCGATCCGTCGGTTACTTGAATTTTCAGGTTTATATTTTGGGTGATGTTGTTTTACTTGGGTAACTTTAATTGGAAAACTTTGATGTTTTTGAAAATTGATCCCATTGCATATCATCCTTCCCATTCTTAACGATGTCCTCATCGTTGTGTTATCCTACTCTTTCTACTCTTTCAAATTTTGATCTTTCTTTAAAAGAATTTAACTTAGTACTTATTACTTGAATTAACTCTGCTTTGGTAAAATGTATAACTTTATTTTCATACTCCCGATTGCTTTATGAGACCACATATATGACAACATTACTTTAAAGTCCATCACCTACTCACTCTATTTGGCGAAAGGGCCAAAGAATTTCTATTGATTGACACATTAGGTTATATGATTACATGATAATTATTATTCCTCCACCTAATATTAAAATTCATTCACCTGATATGCTAATAATTCTACATGGTTTTAACTAACTAAGATCCACTTTTGTGACTATTTTATCACTAAAAATGGTACATATTTGCCTTTTCTAATACTTGACTATATTTCCATCTGACGCTATAATGATACTATTATATTATTATTCCTTCATCTAATATTAAAATTCCTTCACCTGATATGCTAATAATTCTACATGGTTTTAACTAATTAAGATCCGCTTTTGCGACTATTTTATCACTAAAAATGGTACAAATTTGCCTTTTCTATTACTTGACTATACTTCCACCTGACGCTATAATGATACGATAAATAACTGACTTCAAGAGCACTGATATACATGGATTAAATGATTTGCAAATAAAAAGTTTGACACATTAGTAATTTCTCAGTATTCAATAAAGTTACAAGTTAGATACATAAGATCTTCACACTTACTTCATTATTCTACGTGCCTATAATACTCACATACTTTATCACTCTTACTTTGGGCTTCCATTCAATTAATTACTGGGTTGGCTAATTGTTTATGATTTGTCTTCGTGGTGTTTCGTTTTTTGGCACTTGTTCCTTGGGATAAGCGTTTATGTCGTTCATACATATGACTACTTGCACAAAATTGTTCGTGCGTGGTTTGCTACGTCATATACGAGGGGTTGATGTCATAGATTTGTTAAACTGTTTCCTGGGTACATGAAATTTGGGGAATTGATAACATGAAATGGGTATCTTGATCATTGGGCTGGGTTTGGGCACTTTTATCCTCGGGAAAATATAATGCTGGTACAGCCTGCGTTTCCCGTAAATTTTTCACGTTTAGTCCTTCTTTTATGTTACGCCATGTAAGGGTAACTATGGTTGGAACAGAACTTTATATAGTTTTTATGTTTGACGCATTGTCTTTCATTCTTGTTTTAATGATACACAATCATTGATGGCTTAGTCTTTGGGATTTTGACTAAGATAACTTGGTTTGTTCTCTTCTCTAACATTTTATTTTGGAAAGGTTTGCACGTACAGTTTATATTTCCCGCAAAATTGATTATGATTGGTTCTTCTTCTCATGGAGGATGGTTTGGTTTCGTGACATCTAATAATGACTGGATAGGGTGAAAACTTAAGCTTGGGATCTTGGTTCAACATATTGTCTCTGATTTGGGGCTTAAAATATATAATCTTTGAGGGAATGACTCCAGGGTTATTCTTGGTCCTTAGGATTTAATGTTTGGGACCTTGCCGTCTAATGATAATTATTGACGGATTTTATGTAGTTTTACGACATTGCGGTCGAGGCGGTTCTCTAGGTAATCATTAATTCAGGTAGGTACCTATGTATGGGGTTCTTGGCTTGTCGATATTGTTTGGGGGTGGTGTTACCTGGTACTAGGCTTGGGTGATTTGGATTGTCATCATGGTAATGTCTTCAGGGGTTTCCTTGGTGAATACTTATTGGTGGTTGACGAATGATGAGAGTAGATGCTACTGGGTTGTATCCGTGTTTTGTGCTGGTACACCAATAGTTAATTTGTACTGATTACTCTGCTTCCTGCAATATAAATATCTGGGCAGATTCAAATGCTCCTTAAAATTACATAACTTAAAACACATATAGCAATAATACACAATTTATACGATATTATATGGAGACAATTATATGAAAAAATAGTTGTGATTAGTCGAATTAATAATATCAATTTAATATGGGTACGGTTAAACTCAAAGATAAAACGAATGAAAGCAATCTTCAGGATTTTACATGCATATTGCAGCAATACTAGGTTACTACGATATAAGCTAGGTAATCATAAGAAAAATGATTGTGTCTACGAAAAATAACACTATATAAGAATTTCGAGATTTGGTGATTACATGTATACATGTATATACGTGCATTTAGCACTTGTTTAACATTCAATATATTTTTACATGTTATTCAACACTCATCTACTTTAGCATTTAATTTTCTATTATAAGACTACTTCCAAGGTAGGTTACATGGTTTTATGAGAGGTCTTGATTTACTATAAATTTTCAAGTCTTTATTGTTTACGCGCGTACATGCTGCATAAGAAATACATCTTTGCAGCCACATGGGCTTGTGCAAACAATAAGTACAGATTTTGGACTGGACATTGCACGAATGAGGACCTCTACTCTCATTCGTTCGATCATGTCCTCCCTCTTTTTTTAAGGGTTATCAGGGAGTTCCGGGTTTAGGTTTTGCATCTCACTCGGCTCGATGTGATCTGACTTTGCCCTTTTTCTACGAGTTATCATAATTCTTCCGTAATTTAGGTTCAATAAGATTCTTATAGTTAGAGAGATCATGAATACGAATCCTACCGTCAGGAGGATATACCACCAACAATTTGTTGAAAAGAGTCCGTATCTACTTTCTACATACGTCAATCTTTGGTCTTCATTAGTAAATAGGGGAATTTGAGAGTCTAAGACTTCTTTTATTTTTTTAGTGGTAAGGTTCCCTTGACATTCTCTATTTTTGACCATATTGTGGTTTTCACTTCTTCGTTTTCGATGTTAGGAATTGTATGCGATAAATTGACTGGTTTGAAATTGACCACCTTGGGGCTTATTATATTCGTGCTTGTGGTTATCAGTGGTGTTTGTACCGTGGCTTCTTTGGTTACCAATCGACATCCTTGTTTTATGGTTATTGTTCCCACGTCTTGTAATAGTAGTTCAGTTCTGTAGCTTGGATCGATTCTTTCAGTGTTATTATAACAAGAGATAGTCCCAACTGTTTCTTTTGGAACAGAAAATAGCCACAGGTCATTTCTAAGATGAATAAATATTTCTCGTTTAGTACTGCCTACTAGCTCTTCGCAAGAATTTCTTCTTGTGGAGTCTCTTTTAAAAATATATCCAACATACAGGATCCAGGTTTTACGTTATAAATAGGCAGGGTTAGTTGACATACTATGTTTTTGAATGCTACACATTCCTTAAAGTCCTGTGGATCTGCTAAGGCATATTTCCTTCTATTTTGATCGACTAGCAAGTATTCTGCTTCGGGGGTGATAGTCATGAACGAATTAGTTCTACCTATATTGGCTGGAAACGTAGAAATTTTATTCAAGTCATATATTGATTGTTGATTTATTAATGGGATTGTAACTACTGCAAATAGTTGATCGTTTATTTCCGTAATGTGAACCTTTAGTTTGGTGTAATAGTGGAACAGGTTTGCTACTTCTGGTTCTGTTGGTAAATGTAGACCGAACGATAGATGTGTTTTTATTTCATCTAAGATACTTTTTAAGTTCGAAGGATCCATGAGGTCATATGATAAGGTTCCTCCAGTGAGGGCAAATAATGAAAATTCGAATTTGCTAACATCAGTTGCGAAGTTAAGTATTGACATTGTCACTATGTCTAGTGATACCATGGTGAGGCTCGAATCGGAAATCACACGATCTACTTGATTTTTTAAATAATTCATTATGTTTACTGTCTTTGATATTGTCTTTGAAATTGCCTCAATTTTGTCTCTCTGATAATTGGCTATACTGGCTTGCATTTTTTGGACATTTAAGGTCACGTTCATGGCGCTATTTAGTTTTCTTACGTTTTCTCTTAGGATAACCGGGTCTTCTTCAGTCGATAGCCCGAATAAGCGTGAAGCTAATTCTCCTACGATTGGTATTAGACTAGCTGATATGCGGTATTTGCTTTTTCGAAAGAATACTTCGAAGATTCTTGTGGTACTTTGCTTTAAATTTTGTATTTCTGTATTGAATAATTCAAATAGTGCTTGCAGTCTCTGTCTATACAATATTAAGGAGGATTGGTGAATCGATACTCTTAGGGCATTTTTCTCATTTAACTCAGGTAACGATTCGACGAAGTTTTTGGCTGGTTCGTCGGCCATGGCAAATCTGGCACATGTGTATTTGCCGTCAATTGTCCAGCATTTTTCGGGTACATATTTTTCTTTCTTCTTACTTTCAGTAAATTTCCTTTTGTTGTCCGAATGGTGTCCTTGAACTAATATAGTTTGAGTCTCGTTATGCAATACTGGGAGTCTTGCCTTTAATTTTATATACATGTTGCCGAAGGAGTTGGTCTTTGTAAATGTTGGTCCTGTGGACCATGACATTTTTGTGAACGTCGTTGGTTTCAAATGCGCTATCGTAATTAAATTTCCTTGGGACAGTTCATTGAGTTTGATTAACTCTGGGCTTGCATTGGTTGCGACATCTATTAGTGAGGGCTGTAGTTCCTCTGTTCTTGTCTCGAATTTGGGCGGGATTGTCCTGGTATTTTTCTTTCTTTGTGGCATGTCTATAATTTTCTTTATTTCTTTTGGTGATATTTTTTTAGTAACATTGCTCGCAGTATGGTCTTGCCATAGTTGTTTGAGGTATGTCCATATGCTTGGTAATTCATTTAGCATGGCGTAATTTCCCTCAGAGAGTTTATTTTTCTTGGAAGTGGTCAAGAAGGAACTTGTAGTATATTTTGTCGTAGTATGCACTCTTCCGGAATCGTCCACATTACTTAATGTTCTTCTCCTTCTGTTTTCTCTGTTGTTGGCTCCTAGAGCCTTATCAATTTCTGCCATTTTCTTGTCAAAGTTATCTATTAGGAATTTCGAGTTTAGTTTGGGTATAATGGGGGGTAGATCTCCTGTATTTTCTTTGTTGCTAAAGTCATCTATTAGGAATTTTGATTATAGTTTAGGAATAATGGGGGGTAGATCTCCTGTATTTTCCTTGTGGTGTATGTCTTTCGTTGTCCGCAGGCTCTTGTCCTATTTTAAGAATTGGAATATAGAGTCCTTCAATTCATTAGTATTCTTTTCTAGTCTGATGACTTGTTGAAAAAGGGTTTCAAACGGTTTGGGATCCAGTTTCATAAATATTTTCCAGGCATTGTGACTTGCAAGTAACGAATTCTCATGTTTGAAGATTATTCCATGCTTTACGATATCTTAGGGCTATAGTTCAGGCAACAAAGATTATCATGAAATTTGTTAGCCACATCCTTTTTTGCTGTTTCTGGAATTAATATTTCATTAAACATAATATAGGAAGATCTCTTATGATTGATAATCAAACTAGAATTTAGATTCCTATTGTATGGGATTTTTTTTTCTTTCGGGGAAGGAAACAAGGTGAGATTAAAATTCCTGGTCATAGATTTTGTTTGGTAGACATACGGCTGATTCTTAGGCTGGGGGGATTGTTATTTTAATTGATTTCATTCAAGAATTTCTATTTTAACGTAGGGGGTGTGTGGGTTGTCTTTGATTTACGTCATACCAAATTATTTCAATAGAGACGGTTTTCTTGATTTTTTCGTTATTATATAGATATTGTTTGTAGTATTTTATTTCTTGGAGGGGGTCATGTTTATCATGGTATTTTACGCAGTTTGAATTTCCCTCAATTTTGTAAACTAGTTTTTGCTTTCTACACTTGTCAAGAAGCAATACATCTGTCTGACAAGGACCTTTAACGTACCAGTACCGAACTTTATATTGTTTTTGTAATTTTTTGATTTCATGTTGAATAAAATGGAGGTACTTGCCCTTTCTGCCGTTATATTTTATTCCTAATTTCCCTCTCGCTGGTTGATATTTGGGTGTGTTTGCAAAACTTAGACTGAATTTATAGGATTCTACGTCAAATTTCTTTAAATTATACTTGACGTCCCATTTTTTCGCGAAGACTTCTTCCCCTGATTTATTCACAATGATCATTGCCGATGAGTATATGACATTTTCTTTGGCGAGCTTTATACATATGAACTCTGTATCGATAATTGCTTTGGCCATTGTTCTGAAATAAAAGGTGGTTTCTATTGACTTTTGTCTAGTTAACTTTTTCAAGATTAAGTTATAGTCATGGTACACTTTAGGTTGAGGTCAAACTACCTTTTACCGGTATTTCCTCATACAACGGGTACTCATTTGTTCGACGTAATTCGAGTCATCTAAAGCTCCGTATTAACCAATAATGAATATTTACTTTGAATGGAAAACAAGGTAACTTCAGGTCGAAGTTGAACTACTTTTTCACCGGTGCCACCTTGCACCTGGCTATTTGTGTATTCGAACGTAATTCGATTCCCTAAAGTTCCGTACTCTAGTTTAACGAGTTTGCGCTCGATTTTAACGAATTCCATATAGGATTAAAAGTATAGAGACTTTCGAGAAACTACCTTTTTTTGTCAATATATTAACAATGTATTTAGACCCCTTGATATTCACTGTAATTCATAGTTTTATAAATATTAATACACTACTGGTTTATTCATATAACGCACTTTTTTTACATAACAATAGTAATCAATTTACATAGACATAACCCTTCAGGTAATATTAGAGGGTTCTTTTATTATTCATTTCAACGAGATTATTTATATTTACAGTTTCTTCCACTAATATTGGGTTTTAATTTCAATATGGGTGGATCAACCGGCAGTGCCGCCTTTGAACTTGGGGATGTAAGCATATCGAGAAGTCGATAATCTTCCCATGACGAAACATTTGAGCTGAGAAACTTGAGTTCAAATATTATATTATTTTTTCCGCCTTCAGGTGAATTTAAATACATTAAATACACTAATAATTGGTTTGGGAGGTGCAGGCCCTCCAGTGTGGCCATTATGTCATTTCTTCGCATATTTTGTCGAATGACTTTCCGGCACAGCTGAGATAAGGACAATTGGTCATTTATTATTTTTACTACGAAGAAACTTAAGTTTACGTGTGATTGGCAGCAGCATAGTTGCTCACGCAGGATTACGTCTAAACCACGGAATATTTTTCTTCCAAAATTTTCGTCTTCTTGGAAGAAATTCAGGGTTATTTTCTTTATGTCTTTATATTCTCTTGGGGTAACTTGAAAAATGGCAGATCCCGTTGAAGGTGTTTATTGAATTTAGATACGTGTTATTTACACAGTTGACGTATAAGGCCTTAAGGAAGCTTTCACCTTTTAACATGTGTCCTCGGTCTATTAGTAAGGAGAGAAATTTAATGGGCCAAATTGTAGTTATGTTGTCATCGTCTTGATCGTACCAAATATTGTCGGCGATATAATTAGACAACGAGCAATATTTTGTTGTTGGAATATTTTGTATTAAAATTCGGAAGGCCAGGCTGGCACTTAGTCTAGTGTGCTCTAGTGTTCTTGTCACTGCACGTGCACTAAAGTTATAATGCACTAAGCTTGCCGTTAATGTTAGGATCATTCTTTGTTCCAAGATTGTCCTTTGAGATTTCAGAAGATAATATAGTTTTGGACAGTCGAGATTTTCTACTGTTCTGATAAGTTCCCCTTCTCTTAATGAATTTTCAATAACTCCCCATTCTTTTAATGAATCATGAGTGTTATATATACTATGTCTTTTCTTAAGATTCCATGAGGTTACATTTTCTAGTCTACGATTATTTAATTGTTGATGGCTTGGGTATCTCATAATGGTTACTTTTTTTTCTTTAATTTATTCTACTAGATTTTAGGTTAATTTAAGTAACGTACCGTGTAGTCGCTCGTTTCGGCATTTCCCTTAACCAGTGGTTGACGGTTACTCACGCACCGTATCTGCAAATTCGTTCTTATATAAAATTTACCAATGATTACAAAATAAATAATTACTTAATTGTAATATATTTTCAAAATGGTTATAGAAATTTAAGGTATAATAATGGAATAGTTAGGCGCTTTCAATTTGATGACATTTGTTATTACATATAGCTGTTTACTTGGCCTTTCTAATTTATGGTATTTAACTTTTACTGGTATCCTTGAATTCCTTTTCCTGTTCGAGTTGTTCTTCGTAAGGGAATGGCTGTTACGAAAATTGACCCAAAGAATAAAAAGTACTCTGTGTCAACTTCTGGCACACAACTCCCTCGCTACTGAGGCTCCTCTGCCCATCTCTTTCGCAGATTTTTTTAAGCGTTATTTTTATTTAGTTAAGCACTTTCAATTTGATGATGTTTGTTGTTGGTTATAGCTGTTTACTTAGCTTTTATAATTTTTTTGGGGGGTATTTAATCTTTATTAGACTTCTTGGGTTCCTGATTCTACATAAGTTGTTCTTCGTAAGAAATACCTTTGCTAGGCGTCCTTCCCCCAAATAATCAACAGTGAAAACACCCCAAGTAAGAGTACACCCCACGTATCGGAATTCTTGTCCATCTTTATTCCATATTCTTGTATGGCCATTTTTTTTGTCACATTATCTTCTTATGGTAGAGGTGAGTTAGGATAATTCTGGCGGATCACTTTTTATAGGGAGATTTGTCGATTTTCTCATGAGAGTCCCCAGGCCAAGTCTCATGACCAATGGGATAAAAGGCACCAACAAGAAGCTCTGGCACCCGAACGAGTAAAGCTTTCCCCACGTTGTAAGGTTATTTCGCTTAACTGTAATTTATAATTCTTTACTATTCATCATCCACATCTATAACTGGGTAGTAGTTTCTCATAGGTAGATTGAGATCAATCTGGAGGCAGAGGGGTAGTATATACCACTACCACCCGATTGCCCAACGCTTCCAACAACTGAGGGTTTATTCATTTGTCAGTTACTTCCTTGTTACGTAATCACAATTCGTATCTATATAGTTGTTTTTCATAGAGAGCTAGGGCCAAACGGGAACACAACTCCCTCACGACTGAGGATCCATTCACTAGTTGAGGGTTTCCTTGTTATGTAATCACTATTCGTATCCGTATAGTTGTTTATCATAAAGAGCCAGGGCCAAACGGCAATGGAATGACAATGACACCGTTTCCATTCCCCTGTGACCACCGCTTCTCACGATTGAGGGTCCATTTGTTTAAGAAGTTTGACGAATAGGAAGTTGTAGTTCTTGCCAAGCTATGTCTTTTTGTGCAATCAAGCCTCGTAATCAAGTCAATAGAATGATGCATTTTCCGTTCACCCGATAATGGAGCATTAGGTCAACGGAAAATATATCCCTCCAGTTTCTACAAACCATTGATTTAAATTTCACAAAAAAAATCCACCAGAAGGAGTCGCTAGGTTCTACGGGGAATCACAAAACCCGCTGCAGATGTTACAGATTCAGATTCAATCGGGTTTAATTAAAACAAATAGAAATAAATAAAAATAAATAAACAGCTCTATGCAAAAAAACGCACGTTGAGTACCTTAAAAAAATAACGATTCCTCCTAATCACGCTTTACGACTCTCGGTTAACTCCTCGACACAACCACATCCCTCAACCATATAAATCACTATCTAAGAGATTCTCCCTTCCTCCCCAAAAGCACAGCTACCTTAACCTTACAAAAAAATAATCAATAAAAAAAAACGAGATAATAATAATAATAATAACAAAAAAAATCTCAATTATTAATTAAGTGTTTATTGAACATTGAATAAGATATTTTTTCAGATTATTTTTAAAAGACCCAAGGGAGTCCCTACATCTCAGCTCTTGTGGAAGCATGTTCCACACTTTCGCACACGCCACATCCGGTGCAAAATCCGACCGTACTGTTGGGGTTCGTCTCACCAGAAGATTTGAGGCAGATCTCGTGTTCCTAGGATGCTGTTCCAATACCAACTGGAATAGACCGTGGAATGCTGATGGAAGTAATCCGGAGAAAAATTTGAAAACGATAACTGAGCACGATAAATGATAAAGTGATTCACGGGAAAGAAAATCGTCCATATTTCCGTTTATTTTCAGGGCATGTTTGTGGATTGAATCAAGCCGTTTCAGGTGGGATGTAAATGTTGAATGCCAAATTGACGCACAATACTGTAGATGAGGCTTGATAAGTCCATTATAAAGTAGACTAAGGGCTTTTTGAGGGAATGTGTGTTTCAGTTTCCTGATAATACCAAGATTACGGGAGAGCTTCAGCTCCACAGCATGGATGTGATGTGCAAAGGATAAGTTTTCGTCAAAGAGTACACCTAGGTACCTGGCATAGCCAGTTTTCGGTCATCTGATCATTCCTCGAGAGGTCGTTATTCCTGATACCTCTGGGTGAAGAGGTCCAATCCTTGAGAAGAAGAGAACGCAAGATTTGTCAACATTTATTACAAATCGATTGGCATCCATCCAAATGTAAGTTTCTTCTAAGATGACCTCAAGTTTACTCTGGAGCGCTGACATGTCGGTGTCACAGGAGGCCATTGTAGTGTCATCCGCAAACGCCACAAGTTCATCCGATTCATCATCGTTGCTTGAAATTTCTAGGTCGCAAAAAAACTTGCAGCACCGTGAAGTCCTGGAGTTAGGGTTCAGAACGCGACTTAGGTCATTCACATGAACCAGGAATAACAGTGGGCCTAAGATTGAGCCTTGCGGCACACCGAAGTTGACAACAGTGTAATTCAGCGGATCTTCTCCTATATAAACACGTCGGCTACTAAGGTAAGACCGGAACCATCATAGAGCCTCTCCTCTAACCCCAATGTGCTCTATTTTACCTAATAAAATCCCATGATTCATACTGTCGGACGTTTTTTTATGTCAAGAAAAATAGCAGCTGGCACAAGTCCCAGGTCAAGTGCTTTATTAATGAATAGGCTTAGTGATGCCAGGGCATCTTCCGTCGAGTGTCCAGGTCTGACTCCAAATTGGCCTTGGTTAAGGAATCCCTTAGCTTCCAGAAAAGAGTAAAGTTGGTTCTTCATAGGTTTTTCAAACACTTTGGAATACACCGATAGAATAGAGAAGGGTCGAAAGTTAGACGGGTCGTCCTGAGGGCCACCTTTGTGGAGGGGAACTATTCTTGCCTTCTTGAGAAGTGATGGAAACACGCCCGTCTCCAAGGAGAGGTTTACCAAATGTGTTAAAGGTTGTACTACGGACGGCAATACGGCTTTCAACACTTTAGTATGGACACGGTCGAATCCAGAGGCAAATGCTCCCCTCAAGCCTTTGACAATCATCGAAAAATCTGTCAAAGTTACAGGAATGAGTGCCATCGACTTGACACACGCTGGGCCCAAAAAGTCCCTGTAGGACTTTCTGGGGGGTAGCACTGTTAGCCGTTTTTTCTCCAATTTTGGAGAAGAACTTACAAAGAGCTTTTGCAACTTGTGCTGGTTCAGTCAAGGTTTCTCAATCAACCGTAATTTTGGATGGTAGTTCAGGCTGTTGGTTATTCGGTCGTAACACTGAATTGACTGTCTTCCATATTTTCCTTCCATCCTTCCCACTTTCAGCTAGCCTTTGATTAAAGTAATCCCTTTCAGCTTTTCTGAGAACTGAGCGTAGGCATTTCTTATAAATTTCATGACTCCGCAGGCTAGCTACATTTGGTAGATTACGGTATTCCGCCGAAAGATTATTCTTTTTATTGATGCACCTGAGTAAACTTTCTGTAACCCACGGGCAAATTGGTGCGTTTTTTCTTCCGCGTTTCTTTATTTTTTCTTTAAAACAACATGCCTCATATAGTGTTGTAAATGTACTGTGAAAAATTTTAAATCCTTCATTCAGATCTTCTTTCTCCATAACGCTATCCCATGTCGTTTTTTCAAATTTCTCGTTAAGTAACCGTAAGTTTTCTCCACTCAGATCTACAACCGGAATATCATCTCTAGTTTTTGAAAATGACCTTGTTGCCTTTGATGTTTCGACAACAGTACATAAGGGGAAGTGGTCCGACATGTCACAGATGATTACTGAAGCCGAGAGTGGAGGTAGAGTAGAAAAAATATCGTCTATTAGGGAATGAGTACTCTCAGTTACTCTCGTTGGGATAGTTGTCGAAAGGTAAAGATTAGATCCAGACATAGGAGTGAGAAGTTCATTAGCGGTATTAGTTAGGGGATAGGCTAGGTTGATGTTGAAATCACCCATGATGACCACATCATGATTCTGTTTTTCAAACATTTAGAGTGTTTCCAATAAATATTCCAAAAACGAAGAAACAGAACCTGACGGTGATCGGTAAATTTCTCCAACGATTATCTTCCGTTGTGAAGGAAGGGACATATCAAGAAAAAGTGACTCAAAAATACCTTCTATATTTTGAGTAAGTTTGCCATTAACACAGACTGGGTATTTGCTCTTTGTGTAGATTGCCAATCCTCCTCGTGCTGAATCTTTTCTGTGTACAAAATTTGATGTATACCCGGGGATATCTACCAGGATGTCAGTCTGTCTCGACAGGAATGTTTCACACAGTCCAAGAACGTCAGGTCGTATTTGTCGGCAAACGGTCATTACATCTGTCAGTGACGAACATAATCCTTGGCAGTTGAGCTGAACTATACTGAGCTGAGATTCAGAGCATCCCTGGGGCATACTCATTAACTGTATATATTTACTTCGAGAAAATTCATTTTCACTAAAAAAAAAGAACAATCATTTTCATTACTAATTACTCTATCAAAAATTTCTTCCAAATTTAAGAATGACTTTTCTAGCTGTTCTATATTTTTTGAGCTGCTGGCAAGATAGTGTCGAAGGCTCGGCCCAGTTCCAGATTGGGAAGGAGCCGTCTTCTTAGAAATACGATACAATGTACCCATACTTAGCTGATCAGCATCTGTAATTACAAGCTTAGACTGAAAAAATGTCACTACAGTTTCTCGGAGATTTTCTGTTCCTTGCGGAGCTTCAACACCGTGAATAAGAATGTTGTTTCTTCGAGCGTACATCTCCAATCGCAAGGCAGTAGTCTTGACATGAACCAGCTCAGTCCATAGCAGTTTATTCTCTGCTCTCAGTACTTTATTTTCAATTTGAAGCTTTGAAATCAAACTTTGAAGCTCGTCCATACGGCGGTCGAAATAGTCTTTCGTCACTGACATATTGCTATCAATTAATACCGCAATGCCTAAATAAAACTAAAAAGGCATTGAGTGAGACTTACACGCAAGGGCCCCTTTTATGTAATAAATCCAGTTATCACTCGGGGCCCACTTTCGTCAAAATGCAAATTCTCCAAAAACCAGCTTGCAGTATCCTTTCAGTATAACACTGTGAAATTTTGGTATTATATTCTTTCAGTATAACACTGCTATCTTTTATTTAATATGAATTCATTCACTCGGCAAGGAGAACCTCTCTGCGTGAATGCTCGCAAAACCAAATCAGCAACAGATTTTACAACGCCTGGTATCTCCCTCATTTAGTAACTTGTGTAATCTTTTCTCAACAGAAGGTGAGAGTCAAAAACTTGCACGGTGGGATAATATACACCATGCACATCCTCGGCTCTAATCTCCTATGCTTGGGGGTTCATCCGTTTTCACTATCGTATATCGTATGGATATCTGAATTATTCCTCCTATACCATTTTCAGAGTATTTCATGGGGTTGTTCGCTGATTATTATTTGATTTCGTTTTCATGAATTAGAATTGCCATTTATATTGAATTTATTAATTGTCGAAGGTAATTTTTTTTTCTTCCTTTTACCATTCGAAGTGTGAGGGGTACCACTCCTTATTTTTAGCTAAAAGTATCTTTCATCTTGTTTGAGTGGGTTTTTTGAGAAATTTTAAAATTAATTTTTTTTTCTATTACCATCCGAAGTGTGGGGGGTATCACTACTGATTTTTAGCTAAAAGTATCTTTCACATGTTTTGAGTGGATTTTTCGAGTTTAAGTCGTTAAAGGAAGGGTTGTATTACATTATTGGTTAGAATAATCCAATTAATGCGATAACTGTCGATCAACTTGAACAGGTTCTTAAATTTTCACTTGGGATTTAATGTGAGTATTCGATCTCCATACTTGATAAATCCTTATATACAATAATTTTCTTTTTTTTCTTATTAAGTATCTGTATTTAACAAGACAGATTTTTTTTTACACAATCTTTTTAAAGCATCCATAGTTATTTTGTATTCCAATGTGAACAATTTTCATTAAGGCCGAAGTTTGAAAATATATACTTATTTTTTTTGGCTTTCAAAATTTAAGCTTAATTCAGCTTTTTTGTAGTGAACTTATTGGCGGGTAGAAACCAGTTTAACCTAATTTTGATATAATAATTTACCACAAGATATTATGTTTTTGTTATAAAAGTCATTGGAAATGTGACTGAAAAATATGGGAATCAAATCGAAACGCGTTGTCTAAAACTTGTTTGTTTTAAATTTTTCTGAAAGCAAAATTATGATGCACAAGGAACTGTTTAAATGACGGTGTTGTAATCTTGTAAAGTAGAGTATTTTTAATCATAACCCTACTGGGTTGTTTTAGGGCACATCGCGTCCTTTTACTGGGGGCAAATAAAACTCAGAGAAGAGAGAAAGTAACAAAATGAAAAACAAAATCAAAAAGGGTGAAAAAACGAGGATTTTGTCAGCCAGCGAACCATGAAGATGACAAAATATAAGCAAATATTTCGACAAGGACCTCCGCCAAGTCGTCCTCA
>JAQQPU010020008.1:0-15891 GCA_029168905.1 Artemia sp. Kazakhstan ARC1039
TCGGGATACTGAGCTTTATTGTTATACCTTCCAATTCAGGGTTATTCAAACGTGTTTTTGAACAAGAAATAACTTTTAATTTTAGGCCTTGGTTAAAGCACATCAAAGGTGGTATGATTCTATTCATCCATTCACCCAATCTCGGTGATTTACGGCTTCCACATTTATCCGATTGCATTAGAAACTACTTTTGAATCATTCATAATTCGTATAAATGTTCGTTTTACTTTTATTAACGTTAGTTCAAATTCATACGTGCCTCAATGCATACATATGTTTTTGAACTCTTAAAGAGTATGTATTTTGTAAAACTGGATTTTCATGAATATCATACAGTTGACCATGTTACACTCCTTCTTTGAGGGAATAGGGTTTAGCAAGAATTGAGTGTCGTGACCAGCTCATAAGGTTAGTAAAAATTATTAAATGTCGTGGTGTTTATTACACTAACGTTCACAAATTATGGTAAATTTTGTATGGGAGAATTTGTAGGTTCTTTCTTTATGTAGGTTCAGAAGTAGAACCATATTTTTATTGTTAAGCTCATGAAACATTAATCTAATTGCACTTATCACTTCTTTATTTTTCTTCGCCATACTGAAGTTAAGGTAATTAAACCAAGGGTCATTACGCTATTTAGTTGCACGAAATAGGGTGCCATAAATATCAGCCTTTTTGGGCTTACGAATAGCCTTTCTCACTAAACTGCCTGTTCTATATGAATAACATATGATTGGTAGCTAATCTGCAGGCAAAAATTATTGAACTAGTTTTATTCAAGGTGATTGTCACACTTAACTTAAAAGGTATGTGAACTAAATCTGGATTATACCATTCAAGAAATACATCAAACCGAAGGGATCAATAGACTAAGGCAATAAAACTTTTCTTTTCATGTCTTCTTGTGTTTTACGTATTTCTGGGGCTTATTTATTTTAAACCTTAAGAATTATACTGCCCTTCAGGTTTTAATTGTATCTACGGACATGCCTCCTAGTAAGGATTATATCACATTTCTCTAGGTTGAAATTTACGGGCCGAAAATCAGTATTTTAAAAGCTACAACTATGATTTATTTTTACGTTCAGGGTATTGATTTTTTTCTTTGTTTTTGTGTTGCATCAATTCTCTGGCGATTATTCTTCTTTGTTCATTTAGGTTTCGGAACAGAATAGTGTACTATTTTTTGTATTTTTTTCGATTGACTATTTTGGCACGGATTACCTACAATTGATTCCTAGAATCCGAGGGACAGTTATCGAAACATTTTATTTAAGGCGTATGTCACACTTTACTTGAGGTATGTGAATTAGCTTTGGATTGCCCACAAAAATTACAATGAAAGGGCGAAATCTTTTCTTCGCTTCTTTTTTTTTGCTCTGTGAAAACCGCCAGTTTCACACTAGATAAGTGGGTTTTTTTTCTACTTTTCCACTTAATGTCCCTACTTTCCATAAGCTCCGTAGCGTAGCCTACTTACGTTCTATAACGTAAGTTACAGAACGTTCTGTACGTAAATTAACGTTCCTATTATCTTTGATGTTATGTGAATAGATTACTATTAATAAGGATATTAAAATAGTTTAGAATATACAATAGTACACAGGTCAATTAATCTAATTGCTAATATTACAAAAATGAAAAAGGGAAAGTTTTTTTTAATTTGAGGGAAAAAAACATAAATTACCGACTAATTTGCCATAGATTGTTTTGCTGTTTCTCAGACGCCTTCCACCTTTGCCTCATTTTTTAGGTAGACACAATCTCCTATCTTAAAATTTATGTTCCCTTTGACTTTGGGCTCGTTTTTCAACTCTTGATTTATTTTACATTTTTCTAACTCCTGCCTAACTATTTTATAGGATTTCCTCATCCTATTTATAAACTCTTGTTCATAATCCTCTGTATTATTGTAATACTGTCTGGATTCTATAACTTCCTGATACAGTATTTTGAAATCGCGGCCGAATAATAAATAAAAAGGACTTTCTTTAGTAGTTTCTGAATAGGCAGTGTTGATTACATTGGTTAATTAAGGTAGGACTTGATCCCATTCATTTTTGTTGTCTTTGGTATAAATGCTTAAGATATTGGAAAGTATTTTATGCCTGTTTTCGATTTTTCCATTAGCTTGCGGATGATAGGAGGATGTTACCAATTTCTCTACGTTAAGAAAACTCATTAAATCTCTTGTTACCTTAAAAACAAAGTTACTTCAATTATCGCTTATAACCTTGTTAGGAATGCCAAATTTTAAAAATATTTTCGCTAATGCTTTACTTGTAGCGTACGCGCCTTGATTTTTCAATGCTTTTGCAAAAGTGAACCCGGAAAGTGATCTATAACTGAAAGAATGCAGGTATGGCCTCTGTTGGAAACAGGTAAGCTTCCAAGGGTTCCATATAAATCAAATGAAACAATGTCGAAAGGGAACCTCGCTACCGGGACTCTTCCCATTGGGGGATTAGGATAAGCTTGGGGATTTTTTCTTAAGTTACACGCTTTACATGTACTTATAAAATCCTTAAGTTTTGTTAACGCCGACGGTACATAAAAATATTGTTTCAACTTAAGAAAGGTTTTAGTTATTCATAAGTGTCCACCGATATCAGAATGAAAGTATTCAAAGGCAGGTATTATTAAGGTTCGGGGTAATACTGGGATTATTAAGGTTTGATTTCTATTTGTATCGCCTGTTACTATCCTGCAACGCATCTCCTTGTCTTAATCATAATAAAAATTATCTATTTCCCTTTTTAGGGTTTTGAACTTATCGGGCAGGTTATCAAAATTCACGAAATAATTAATGAAAGTCGAACACATCTCATCCTTAATTTGGCTTCTCTTAATATTTGTCAGCGATAATGGGCAATGATTAACCTCATTTTCTTTAATTTGAATTTTAGGTTTTTTCTTTCTGTGTTTTCGTTTACTGGAATGGATGGCATTTATTTCTTTGTTTCCATTATCGGAGGAGTTTTTGTCGGGGTATCTACTCAGTTAATAACAGGGGGCATTTTGTTTACCCTTCAAATGCTCAAATTCGTAATCCAGATCTTTGATTTTCATTATCCATGTAGCTAAAATTCCCGTTGGATTTTTGAATGTGCTTAGGTACTGTAAGCTTTTATAGTCCAAACGCAACTTAAATTTTCGACCCACTAAATATTGTCTAAATTTGTATAAGTGGTAAATTATAAATAGTAGCTAAAATTGCGTTGCAGAATAACTCCTTTCGTCTTTCGATAAAGTTCTACTTGGATAGCACATGATTTTCTCTATATACTTGGGGAGTTTCTATAGGGGGTTGGAGTAGTCTTCTATGGGGATTAACTGGAAAAGGATTCCACCGATGCCCAGAGACGAGGCGTCAGCGGTGACCACAAATTGTCCTTTTTTAAAATCAGGCAGCGACAATACTGGTTTAGAAGTAAGTGCTTTCTTGAGAGTATCTAAGGAAGTTCGAGCTTCCTGCGACCAGGTAATATTTTGGGGGGTCCCTTTAGTTAGGTCCGTTAGAGGTTTTGCAATTTGGGCGTAGTTACGTATAAATTTTCTAAATTAACTGGTTAAACCAAAAATTGCTCGCAATTGTTTTATAGTTTTTGGGGTTTTGAGGTTTTCTACGCATTTTATCTTTTCAGGATCTGTTGATATTTTACCTTGGGTCACTATCATTCCCAAAAATTTTATTTCGGATTGAAGTAAATTTACTTTTTCAGGTCTACATTTCAGATTATCCTCTCTGAACTTTTCAAAAGCTTTGGCTAGTTTGGCTAAATGATCTTCTGGGTTTTCTCCTACACAGATTACATCATCCACAAAATGAATAATATTCTCTACGCCTCGTAATAAATGTAACGAAGGTCTACATAGTGCACTTGAACTAGTTTTAAGTCCGAAGGGTACTCTTAAATATTCATAAGAGCCGCATTCAGTTGTAGAAAATGCCGTCTTATAAACGTCATTATCTGCTATCTTAACCTGATGATGACCTTGTGTGAGGTCGAGAGATGTAAAAAATTTATTTTTGGTTGAGATGCAGTCTAGGATTTCGTCGATTCGGGGCAGGGGAAACTTGTCGCTACCTACCTGCTTGTTCAGGGCTCTATAGTCTACTACGAGTCTAAGGTCCTTGTTCTTTTTTCCCCCTAGTATAGCAGGGGCTGAATACGGGCTTGTACTTGGGCGTATGATATTATTTCTCTCTAACTCGCGGATTTTATTTTTTAACCAATTTTTGTAGGGATAAGAGATACGATAGGGTTGTTTAGCGACAGGCAACCTTGTAGGTTGGATAGAATGTTCATAGAACGGTATCAATCGAATTTCCTCTTCACATGTAGAAAATATATCTCTAAGGGTCCAGAGCAATTCACATAATTTTTCTCTTAATTCCGCATCTTGGATATGATCTAATTTAAATTTTTCCAGAAATTGGGATCTTGTTAGTGGGTACCTATTCCTTGGATTACTAACATCAATAGTATTAACTAAGCTCCTTTTGGAGTTTTTCCACTCGTCTAGCACGCGCTCAGAAATAACTTGTATTTAAACGAGACATGTTCCCTTTTTTTAATGTAATTGTATCATTTTCATGTGTATTTGTCAACCAAATAAAACCTTCTCCTTTTTCATATAAAACGATCTGTTCTTCACAAGATAGATTTTCGGAGATTTCTCCACACGGCGATGCAAACCAAATTTCGGAGTTGTCGTTTACGGGGGTGACCATTTGTGATATTTGAACTCTGCATTGTTTTTGGGGAAATCTTTGTCTTGCGCACTGCGAATCCATAATATTTTTCTTCCGAAATATTTCCTATTAAGTTGAGAATGGCGCTTGGTTGCGTCAAATCTTCCGCTAGTGGGGTTGGCTGTAAGGGGCCAATGTTGAGGCTAATTACCTCATTCCACAACTCTGCTATTTTCTTCATTTCTGCTTGCCTATACTCCTGCATTTTCCCTATTTTTGCTTTTATTGACTCGATTCATTTTGCCACTGGAATTTCTCCTACAGGACGATAAATTGGTACAAAAGACTTTATTCTATTCACTGTTGCTTCCCCTTTCTCCACATGTCGGAGAATAGGATTGGATGGATATACGAGTCTGTGATTAGCTATATCTAATAATACCTTATTAGATTTTAAAAAATTAGCACCGATTATAGCCTCATATGGGAAATTCTTGCATATTATGAAGTTGGTAGGAAAGATTCTATTATCTTTTGTCACGTCTAGGCGTATTGGGCCTATTGCTTCCAACCTATGCCCTGTGACGCTAGTTAAACTGGGAATATTACAAATTTTTCGCCGCTTGCTATATACTGATAATTTATTGAATACTTTCGAGTTTATTATGTTAACTGACGCACCGGAATCTATAAGCACCTTGAAGTAAATACTTGCAACACTAAAATCATTTAATATTGGTAATTAAAAAATACTGTCCTCCAGGGTCCCTGTTAGTTTTCTTGGGGCCTTATTCGGTTCCCTGTGCATTTATTTGATAGGTTGGAGTTTGACATTGGGGTTCGGCGGAAACTTCCCTAGCAAGCTGATTGACATTTGATTGTCCTGGTTGTCACGTAATATTACGCGGGTTGGAATTTCTTGTGCCGACGGCTCGCGGCGTTTGTTCATTTTCCATTGACTAAAAATTTCTACCCGTTGAGAAAATATATCCTCTGTTATCGCTCGTAATCCTGTTAAATCTAGTAGGAAACATTGTCCGTGAATTAAATTGGTACATGTTTTGCCGCGTATTTGGGTTAGGGAACCGATAATTATTTTGTCTGTTGGGGGGATGGCTTGCATATTGCAATCCCTGTTGGTAGTGGTTGCGGAACAATGGCAGACGTGGGGAGTTACTCCTATAACTTCCTGGCCCACTGGCATTTAAGTTTGTTCTCCTGAACAAACGGTTATTAAATCTGGGGGTTGTTGGTGTATATTTGTTTCTAGTACGGCATTCCCTGGCAATAAGCCCTTGTTTATTACACGCATAGCATATAATTGGGGGGTTATTTACATAGTTTGTCGTGTTCGTGGGTACGAAACGTACGGTTCTTTGCCTGGTAGGGGTTGAGGATCTATTTTGATTCGGTTTCGGGGATTTATCTCTTGAGAAAAATGCAGGTGAAATTTCTCGAGATCGTCCCGGAATAGATTCTCCTACATTATTTATTTTCGACTTGTTGTGGTTGGCCACAATCCTTTCAATTTCAACCATTCTTTCTACTTCTTGAACTGCTAGCTCTAATGTTTGATTATTTTTTTACATTATCATTCGGTATAGTTTGGGGCTCAGTCCTGGTAAGAAAGAGTTTAGCACAATTTTATCATATAAGCTAACAGATTCTTTCCCATATTTTGCCTCTATAGATACCATTACTTTATGCAGGTATTCCCTAACATTTTGTGTTTCGTCAAAACATACTGTTCCGTGCTTTAATTTGTGTGTTGAGCTGGTCTCAATAAATCTTTCTCGGAATGCTTTTAACAATTTTTCTATGGAGTTTATTGGAAGGTTGTTGTCTTCTCCTATGGTGTTTTCTATTTGTTTAAAAAAAGTTAATGCTTGCCCTCTTAGTCTCATTAACAGCATGCCCACCAACGTTTTTAAGTCCGTTTGAGTTACCTCTACAAATTAGTTTAATTGCATACTAAATTCATCTACGTCTGAGTCTCCATTATATGAGAGAAGGGATTTTGAAATTTCCACTGTTTTTGCAATAAGTTTTTGTTTCAGCAATTGTTCGTTTGGATCTAACGACATAATGGCTAGTATTTTCAAAAATAATTAAAATTCAGCACTAACTTTTTTTTGATATGACTCAAATTTGTCACTTTCAAATTTCGCTTATCTTATGAGGGGATTATATATGTTTTTTTCTTAGGGAGTATACTTTTTTTTACTATCTTAAGGGGACTTAGGCCTAACAAAATATTGCACTTTCTCTATGCGTAGTATTTCTCAATAATCTTTTCTAAGGGGAAAATTTTGTCCTTGTGTTTTGCTCCGTTAAACAGTGCCGCGCCAATTCTAATGGGGGTTTTATATATTTCTTTTTGGTGGGGTTTCGTATATTTTATACCATAGTTTGAGGGGGAACTTCGTGTAGCGGGGGATTAAAACAGCGAGTCAATCGGGGGTTAATGGCCATACTGAGTCGAAATCAGATTGCTTGGATTCAGATTCCCTAGAGAGCGGTTGGAGCCGCAGGGACTAATTATCTGAGAAATACTGACATGAAGAGACAGAATTAAGAGAGTAATGTATTTATTTTTACTCACATTAGCGGTACAAAGCTGGTTGAGGAATATCAAAATTATCTGTACTACAATTCACTGTCATAGGCACTCGGATAATGTTACACACTGGGGCATATACAATGTAACATGAGTCTATCACTGTTCTGATAATAATTGTCAAAAGTTAGATTACTTACATTAGACTGCTCTCAAACTCTACTCGAAGACTCTTTCTCGACTGGTGCAAAATTGTTAAGTTCTAACTATCTATCCTCTCCGATTTCACCAGAGGTTACATTCAGGCATTGCTAAAAAGTGTGTTACATTGGTCCTATTGGTTCATAGTATGTCTTATATTTCTGTTGGACAGGGAATAAACCAATTGGCTTCTTTAACTTCTATACGATTTATAGCTAAACGAATTCATTTTGGAATTTTCTTGACAAAACGAAGTGTTACTTTTGTAGTTTTATTGCTAACGACATGTCACATCGTTTCCAGATGGCTTATAATTTATCATGGTGAAACTTGTTAAGAGACAATACAACTTAGTTACATTGGAATACATAATCCTAAACTTAGTTTTCAGAACAATGCAACTAGATTACACGAAAATACTTTGTATCTCTAGTGAATATATTTTTGTATGATAAATCCTACCTTCTCTTGATAGTTTGGGAATTCAAGCTCTTAAAATTCAAACTACATTGTTGGTCGCCTGTCATGTAACATTTGGTCGCACTGATATTTATTGCATATTTTGGCGACATAGAGGCGAATTTATTTATTGCTATTACACTTTCTGTGGGAAAGATTTTACAAAGTTTGTCCGATTAAGATACGTTTGTTTTGTTACTTTTTAAATTAGACGCTTAAGCCTTACTCGATCTGTGGGTTACTTGAATTCTTAGGTTCATATTTTGGGTGATTTATTTTACTTGAGTAACTTTAATTGGAAAAATTTGAGGTTTTGTATTTTGATCCCGTTATTTAATTGGAAAATTTTGAGGTTTTGAATTTTGATCCCGTTACACTAATGCTATCAATATGGCCTTACTTCGAACTTGTGTACAAACAAATCATGACATGTCCTTTTAATAATCAAAACGAGAGCCAGTCATTGGACTGAGCCATTGTGCAGAAGTGACACCAAATTAAACGTAAAATAATAAAGGAAATCTT
The DNA here is from genome assembly GCA_029168905.1 of Artemia sp. Kazakhstan ARC1039. Taxonomy (NCBI): domain Eukaryota; kingdom Metazoa; phylum Arthropoda; class Branchiopoda; order Anostraca; family Artemiidae; genus Artemia; species Artemia sp. Kazakhstan ARC1039. Next base: position 8,439 of record JAQQPU010020008.1, read on the forward strand.
AAAATGGATTGTTGCTTTATCTTAAAAGGGATTTATCCTAAAAGGGATTGATAATATTTTGATTCTATAAAAAGTGTTCTAAATTGGTTTGCTCTTACTGTACCATACTCCTATATTATTTTGTGTTTTCAGTAAAGCGCTAGTTTTGTATAAACCTAAAAGCATAGGGAAACATAATTAGTTGGTTTAGTTATACTAGTTATATTAATTTATATTAAATAGGCCGTGAAGTAATAATTTTTGTCCGTTTTAAGTTTCAACTTCTCTCTTTACTTCCCTCGGAAAAACCTTGTTTTTTTTAAAATTATAAAATCAAGAGAATAGGTAGAGCCAGAATAATGTGCATAAGTAAAGTCAGAATTATTGATGGTCAGGCACAGATCGTCACAGGAGGCTAACAATAATTGGGTTCTTGCACTATTATTATTTTTTAAATCACAATTTGTATCTCCGGCAAGAACACATTCGAAACCTTGACTAAGACAGCTCCTAATAGAATTAGAAAGCTTACTGCATGCCCCAAGAAATTTCACTTCGGATTCACGGTTTCTATAGTCAGTAGGCATATACACAGAGAAGACGATTGTCTTATGGATGTTAACAGCGATGAAAAAGTCAGATGTCTTATAGAGCACAGGGTTTAATGCGCCACTAATTAAGATGGCCACCTCACCAGATGGTCTACCTTTTACAGATGACTTTGCAGGAACCGCAAAAGCTTTCACTCCTTTGGTTAACTCGAGGATACTGGGGACTTCTCTATGAAAGGCAATGTTCCTGTAAACAGACTATATCATTAAAACACAACAATCTCTCCAATAATGGTAGTTTTTTCATCACACCACCATTTAAGTTCCATGAGGCTACACGTTGTAAAAATGTGGGAAAGTCATCATAACTTGAATAAATTGTAAAGATAGCAAAGTATGACTTTTACGTAATGATAAGAGTAACGAAGTATTAATTTTCTTTGTGTAAGGAAACAAACAACATTAGCTAGACTTTGAACAATAGTACCCTTGACTCAACAAGGACCATAAAATGCAAATACAAATAGCGGACTGCCGTTTCAAACTCGAGGGGTCAACGACAAAGATATTACGCGATTTGAATCACATGACCAAAAACAGGGTTTTTAATAGAGAAAGCTGATACTAACTTTTTGAACAAAGAAATATTATTAGTATGACATCAAACTGGTCTCTGACCAATGACAGGAAAGAAGAACAAAATAGAGAGAACTTAAAATAGGGATTGAGGAACGAAAACAGGGTAGTCTTTTTTTGGCAATTGAACAAAGAGTAAGTGTTTACTTTGTAATAATGATAAGCTACCACTGTCTGTCTGAAATTCTCCTTGGGGATAAAATTTTGAAGATAAAGGTTAAAATAAGAAGATAAACCTCTAAAAGGCTTTCTGTCACTTGGAGATAATTTGAATACGTATATAAGAGAAATTGATGATTTTGGGACTTATAATTTCATTCGTATTTTAACCTAAACAAGGCTTGAGCCATTTGGACAAAACAGCATTTTTTTAAGGTTAGAATAAGCCAAATTAAATTTCTTCCCAGAAATGTAAGCTTTGAATAACTGAGAATTTAAGGAGGAAAGAGAACCTCAACCAAGAAGAGAAAGCTAGGAGAGTCATTTGGGCTTCCTCTTTTCAGCCTAGAGTCACTTGAGACTTAGCTTGACTTTATAAAGACCTTATATTCGAAAATTGGAATTATCGGACAATAACATTACTTAACCCCCCCCCCCCCTTTGTGCAATCTTCAGACGTTTATACGAAGAGGAACACACCGTTCCCCTTTTAATCACTCTTTCATTTCGTTAATCCCGTACTGCATGTTTATACAAAGGTAACCTCAATGTTTATACAAGCAGGTTAAGGGAAAAAGGGGAACAATATTACCAGCTTAAGAATTTCTAAACCTTTATGTCCAGATATTTTCAATTAAGTTTCCCTGCTAAAATTAACGCTTAATAAAGGTCAAAGGAATACACAACCCTTTCAAGAAATAATAAAAGAATCTCTTGGTTTGGGTTAATGAAAAGTTGAATTAAAAGCAAGTACGGTTATTCTTAGCTTAGCTCAAAAATAGCTTGAACTAAAGGATTTTTATAACCCAGAACTCAAGTCTTGACTAGCTGTTCAAGTGTAACCTCTTTAAGTTGAAACATTCGTTAGCTTAGGATTAACTTAATCTTTTCCTTTTCGGTATACATTGGTGGATTTGAACAAGTAGATCATTTGACCTTAGAAGAGGTTTGGAATTAGTCAACAGAAATAGAATTAGAATATTTTTTCTTTTATCTTATTTTATAAATAAAATCAGTTGTCACTTAATTCTGAGTACCGATTCTTACCCTACGCCTCAGTTTGTATCACGCTACCAAATTTATTAGCCCTGCTAGTAGGGGCAACCTTACAACGTAATGTATCGAAATTCATTGCTTAGACAGGAGTTTCTGGGCTTCTGGACATTTAATACTGTAGCATGGATGCCTATCAGATCCACACAAAGCACACTTTTGAGCATTTTGGCAAGGATTAGCCTGAGAATTCGAATGACTTCCACCGCACCTGGAGCAGATTAGAGGACTGGTACACGATTTAGCTGCATGATCGAATGATTGACAATTATAGCATTGCATAGGCTTAAATTTGAATGCCTTCACTGACAACCTTTCGTAACCAAAAATTGGCGGAGAATCCATCACAGAACTTAACTGAAGCTTGTTATCGAACTGTATCTTAAAGGATCGAGTATTACCCATCTGTATTGCCTTAACACAATTTTGTATCATTGCACAAAGCTCTTCGGCTGAAATTTCATTTGGAAAATGACGAATAATTCCAAAAAACGAAGGGCTTTTTACTTTTGCATTTACTGCTTTATCTTTTACACTCACTATATCAGTGAGTGATTCCCCTGCACTTTTGCTGTTAAAAAAAAGTTTCCATTCAGTTTTTCTCGCTTTTAATTCGACAATATTTGAACTATTATCTCCACATATACTGTCTAAATATGCTTTTCGCGCTTTAGGATTTATTGATCTTTAGGGGGATTCTTCAAGACTACAGCATATGACGATTTCGCTGCAGTAGAATGAGGCTCAGCAACACACACAGGAGGAGCAGGAACATGAGGAGAGGGACTAGACTCAACAAAGTTGTTAAACTTGAAGCCCAATTCATTTACTTTTCTGGTAAGAGTAGCCGTGATCTCGCCTGTGATTATTGGAACTTCGTTGGGCTCGAAAATTACAAAACGTGGCAAAAAAGACTTTTTATCTTCAAACGCATGAAATAATTTTATTATATCCAAAACATTGTCTATAATTTTGTTCGCACAGTAACACAAGTAGAAATTCCTGCCAGAGGCCACAACAATTCTTTAGCATTAACAATCGAATCCTCTAAAAAAAAAATTCCACTGCTTTTTGTGCTATATCGACAGAGCAATTCCCGGCTTTAATTGCCCGACAAATGTAATTTAGAATAGGATTCCATATAAGATTATCGTCACTCATTATTGTAATAGCAGAAACACAGTTTACAATATATATACCACAGTCCTATATATGCTTTTGTTTTCAATCTTATAGCTTAAACGTAATAGTTTCTCCAATAAATAGTCGGGGATTTTAGGGTGATTCAATTAGAGAAGTCCAAAAACAAGCTTAGGACATGAGTCAATACGAAAAAAACTGGTTCAGCTGGTAGATCTAATTATCCAATAAATAATCCAACGACTTGTTATCACCTCGAATGTACAAATGATACTGATCGAATGTACTAATAGTTTGCATACAAATCCCCCTTTTCTCTGGAGGAGATGATCGCTGCTGTAGCCCTTCCCTAATATACGCTACTGCTTAAAAATAATACAGGAAAAAAATTGTTTTTAAATTAAGACTGATCAAAGAAGTGTTTTTGGGAGTTAGGGTCTAACACGTTCTAGGGATATTAATGTTGAAACAGTACTTTCTCCAAAATGCCTTTAAAAGACCCTTCACTCACCTTGTAAGGTCTAGTTACATATATCCTCACAAATGGTAAAATAGAGACCATCTCTTTCACTATTTTTTAAATCACCTTAAATATCTAGATAACGGCATCTTTTATTTTTGAAACTGGAACTGGCTTTAGGAACTTTGAGTTATCTGATATTTCAAATACTGTTTACTACAAGAACTATAAATAAAAAATGATTAAAAATATGACATTAAACATCACTATCTGAGTTGGAAGCCATGGCAGCACTCGCAGTTGCAGATTTTCTGTACCCTTTTCCAGTATTTCGCCAGTTGGGGTATGTCATCTTTCTCATGGGGGGGGGGGTTCCAGTCCTTGGTAACGACTCGTTTAGCACCCATAACGTCATTAAGAGCAGTAAAGCCGAGTTTATTTCTCCATTTTATTTTGAATTAAACTTACAGCTGAAAACACCCTCTTGACACAAGCAGAAGAGTGTGGTAGGATAAGCATTTTCATCATGACTTCACCCAAGAATGGAAAACTTTTGACTTGAGGACCGTCGTTCTAATACTTTAAACCAGAAATAAACTGGGCCAGAATCTGCAGATTTCTTAAGATCAGCACAGAATGACAGCCTTTTCCATTCTTTGGCAATGTTTTTCAAATCAGTCTCCTTTTCCAAATTTGGAAACTGGACAAGTAGTGGGACAATGCTTAAGTTTGAGTGGTCAGGGGACAAAGCTATCTTTGGTTCCAGTCCGTCTAAGTTTTTAGCCGACAAGTATTTTGAACAGAAAAATCTTTTCCTTATTTCGTCGCTCAGTTCAATCATGTATTCCGCAGACACTGTTTTGAAGGCAGTTGCAGCTGATAACGAAATTTTATTGTTGAGAGAGAGAGAGAAAACTCATTTTTATTAAATATCAATATTCACGAAAAAAAACATATCAAACAGACCTACCACGTGAAAATCTATACAGATTTGTTTGTGGCAGGGCTCACTATTTTAGTCACTCATATATATATTGAAAAAAAATAAATAATAATGCAATCACATAAATAAATAAGAAATAAACCTCATGGGAACCACGAACCAATACTTACACAAGACAGAATACAGAATACAGCCCCCCCTCCCCCATCCCTATTCATTAAGAAACTCTTTCACCTATTTTTAAAAGAGGACACACTCTCAGCCATCCTAGTGCTTTCCAGAAGACTATTCCATACCGAAACATCCACATGCCTAAATACAAAACTAGACCTAGCAGTGTGTCGTCTCTCATGTACTAGGTCCGCAGAATTCCTTGTATCATAAGAATAGTACGCAGAATTCGATGGTAAAACATCAAAAAATAATTAGGTGCTAATTTATTTAAACACTGATACACAAAAATACCTATCTGATATTCCCTCAGCTGCCCAAAATTTAAAATATTAAAATGGTGATAACAATCCATTGTACTTTCACAATTTCAAAATCACCGAGCAGGCGCAGTGCTTTATTCTGCACAATTTGTATCCGTTTAAAATTTACAAGAAAATTACTAGCCCACACAGAACAACCGTATACAATGTAAGGATGAGTAAGTGAATTATATAAAATTTTCAAAACTGAAACAGGAAAAACATGTTTAAATCTATGAATCAGCCCGAAGCCCCGTGCAAGTTTCACCGATACAATTTCACTATGTTTTTTTCTAATTTAAATTACAATCAATCTGAAAACCAAGATACCCTGTATCAAATATCTGCTTAATCTCCGTACCATTAAAATTAACCAAACCGAAAACATTATCAATAACTCCAGTACGACTAAAAATCATGTACTTAGTTTTACTCGCATTCACTGCTAAGCAACTAAGACTAGTAAAAATATGCAGGTCAAATAGTACTTTATTTGCTTTTGAAACAAGCTCACTCAAAGCCTTTCCAGCAATCGTTATAGCTGTGTCATCCGCAAAGGATGTTATGGCGGCATCAGGAATGTAGAACTGTAATGTGTCAACATAAATTAAATATAAAAGCGGACCTAACACAGAACCTTGCGGTACTCCACATAGTACAGGGCGAGGTGAACTGACAATATCCCCCACTACTACACGCATTGATCTACCATACAAATACGAACGAAACCAATCAATCCAATTTTCTTTTATCCCTAAATGTGACATACTATCTAACAACAGCTCAAAATCAGCAGTATCAAAAGCTTTCTTAAAATAAATAAATAGTTAAAGGAGTAGAGCCGCTCTCGAATACATTGTTTAAAACATCAAGAAGGTGGTGCACTGCATGACTAGTAGAATGAAATTTTCGGAAACCAAATTGCGTGTCACATAAAGACCCAAGAGAATTAAGGTAGGAATATAGTTTCTTATGAACAACCTTTTCAAATATTTTTGAGAACAGTGGCAGAATCGATATAGGTCTCCAGTTTGACATTTCTCTTTTGTCACCACCTTTATATAAAGGTATAATTTTTGCTTGTTTTAAAGCATCTGGGAACTGACCTTTTTCCACAGATAGGTTCACCAAGTATAGAAGACAAGGCAAAAGGTAAGCGGCGACAGCCTTAAATGCCTTAAGGCCAAGCCCGTCAATTCCTGCTGAATTCGATTTTATTGTTTCCAGTGCGTCCTCGAGATCAGACTGAGTGCACTCTACGAATTTCATGGAACGGCCATGAAATTCGTCATTTTTATACCCATGGTCAGCAACATCATTTTTAACATCATTTCCCACATTTGAAAAATATTTATAAAACTCATCACAAACACCTTTCTTACCTTTAACTTGTTTTTCACCGACTACAAGTTCATCCACTGGGTCTATAGTGTTATTACCACGTAGTGCCTCATTTATCACTTGCCAAGTTCCCTTAACATCACCGTTTTTATCACGAAACTTCTCTGAATAATAATGTTTCATTGATGACCTTCTGAGGGAATTCACATTGTTTCGAATTTTCCTAAATTCTTCAAGGTTTTGTTGCGTTGGAGAATCAAGGTACAACCGATAAAGTTTGTTCCGTTCACTAATTTTTTCCAAAATTTTATTCGTCACCCACGGTTTCCTTGGGACATTTTTCTTCTTACGAACAACCTTCACAGGGCAACACTTATCATAAATAGGTGATAATATTTTAAAAAAAGTGTCAAACGCCACCGATGTGTTTTCTTTTTCATTCATAACTTCCTCCCAAGAAACTATACTTATCTCTTCTTGAAACTGTTTAAGAACTGTCGTTTTCTCCATTTTAAAAACCTTTTTTTCAGTGTCCCGAATTACACACGCCAAAGGAAGATGGTCAGAGCCTGGACATATGATCACGTCGCAATAACTTTTCGGTATGAGATTTGCCGATAAATAAATATTATCAATAAGGGTAGCCGACTGACTAGTAATCCGTGTCGGTATTCCCGCTACCGGAAAAAAATTGTGCGACAACATAAGATTAAAAAAA
>JAQQPU010020009.1:0-11276 GCA_029168905.1 Artemia sp. Kazakhstan ARC1039
AAAAGTTTTTAAGTATTAAGGAAGAAGTTGTTACTTCTAAGAAAAATTGGCTCCTGTTAAGAAAAACTTGCTGCCTCTAACAGAAAACATATTACCATAAACAGAAAATTGTTACTTCTAAGAGGAATTTGTCATCTTTGATGGAAACTTTGCTGCTATTAGAAAAAAAATTTTACTAATCAGAAAAAGCCCTTTATTTCCAAAAATTTTTAAGTATAAAGTAAAACTAGGTTAGTATAAAGAAAAAACTTATTATTTCAGAGAAAAAATTTGTTAGTGTTAGAGAAAACTTGTTACTTCTATGAGAAAACTTGTTAGCGTAAAGAGAAAATTTTTACTATTAAGATAAACCTGTTACTCCTAAGAGAAATTTGTTAGTATTAAGTAAAACTTTGTTAGTATTCAGAAAGGTTGTTACTTCTAAGAAAAAATTGTTAGTATTAAGTAAAACTTTGCTAGTATTAAGATGAAACATGTTAATTTTAAGAATAAATTTGTTGGTGTTAAGAAAAACTTGCTACTTGTAATAAAAAACTCGTTAGCGTATACAGAAAATTGTTAATTCTTAGAGAAATTTGTTATCTTTGACGGAAAACTTGCTACTATTAGAAAAAATTTCTTACAAATTAAGAAAAACTTGTTAGTTCCAAGAGAAAATCGATAGTATTAAGTAAGACTTTGTCAGTATTTAGGAAAAAGTTGTTACTTTCAAGAGAAATTTCTTAGTATTAAGTAAAAGCTTTGTTAGTATTAAGGAAAAACTTGTTAATTCTGAGAAAATTTTTTTCAGTGTTAACAAAAACTTGCTACTTTTAACTGAAAACTTGTTAGCGTAAACAGAAAATTGTTATTTCTAAGAGAAAGTTGTTATCTTAGCAAAAAACTTGCTGTTATTAGAAAAATAATAGTTACTACTAAGAAAGACCTGTTACTCCCTAGAAAATCTGATAGTGTTAAGTAAAACTTTGTTAGTATTAGGGAAAGAGTTGTTACATCTAAGAAAAATTTTTTAGTGTTAAAAAACGTGCTACTTCTGACAGAAAACTTGTTAGCACAAGCAGAAAATTGTTACTTCTGAGAGAAATGTGTTATCTTTGACAAAAAATTGCTGCTATATGAAAAAATTTGTTACTATTAAGAAAATCCTGTTACTTCCAATAAAAACTTGATAGTATTAAGTTAAACTGTGTTAGTGTTAACGAAAAAGTTGTTACTTCTAAGAAAAACTTTGTTAGTGCTAAGAAAAACTTTCTACTTCTAATTGAAAACTTGTTAGCATTAACAGAAAAACGTTACTTGTAAGAAAAATGTCTTATCTTTGAAAGAAAACATGCTGCTCTTAGAAAAAATTTTTTACTACTAAGAAAATATATGTTGCTTCCAAGATAATTTTGATTGTATTGAGTAAAACCTTTGTTCGTATTAAGAAAAAAATTTTTGCTTCTAAGGAAAATACCAGTTGTTAAAAAATCTTGAGTGTTTAATTTAGATTCATAAGCTTATTTTTGTTGTGAAAAGGTTCAATATGCTAGGAGTGATGAGGGGATGTGTCATATGGATGGTTGGCGTGTAATGGCGTAGTGGTGTGGGAGTGTTTCGAAGGTTATCATGATGGGCTAGCCTCGTGTAAAACTTGAATCAATTGGTTGAATGTATAATTTTAAACAAGAAATGTCAGAAAAATGTCTTAGGAATAGTGATTTGATGTCAGAGGGGTGCTGCAGAGTAGTAACAGTGTGACAGAGTGCTGGGAATGGCTTTGAGTGTCACATTTGGTAATGAAATGCATGACAGGTATGTAATGCTATGGATGTGTGGAGTGTTTAAGAGGTTATTATGAAAGGGTAGGCTTGCGTAAACACTTAAATCAATTGGGTGAAAGTATAATTTTTAAAAAGCAATGTCTGAAAAATATCTTAGAAATAATGATGAGCTTTCAGAGGGTTCCAGAGAGCAGTAATAGTATGGCACAGGGCTGGGAATCGTTGGAAAATAATAGCAATAGGAAATATAAAAATTGAGCGTTTCAAACGCTAGAAGACGCTTAAAATGTTGGTGAAGGGTTTCGCAAGGTGCCGCAGAGCACTAAGAGTATGGTACTATGGCGTGAGTTGCTTGGAGTATCACGTTCTGGTAGTGAAATGCCGAGTTCCGCTGTTTAATGCCACTTGGTTGGTAGGGGGCTTCCGCTGTTGAATGCCATGTGAATAGTAGGAAAGGGGGATAGGCACATAATGTCGCGGTGCCTGGCTGTCTTTTTTAGGTTATTTTGAAAGTCCAAGCTCGCAAAAAACACGAATCAATGGATTGAAAGCATAATTTTTGATAAGAAATGTCCGAAAATGTCTTTGGGGGTGATGAAAAATATTATTTAAATGCGTGTATTGTCACGGTGGTGTGAAATGTTCCTAATCTCGGCTCAAAAAACTCCATATTTTGGTTAAGGGCTCTTGGAAGTACCGAGAAAAAAAGGATTCCTTTAACTAGATTTGTAATTTATAACCGATTTCAACTCTAATTCCTGTCACTTTCCAAGTCCGACTCTATTCAGCAAAAAAAAATTACCAAACTCTCTCTTTTGACTAGTTAAGACTTAGTTTTGCAAAGCGGTGGACTATTTTTCTAAGAAAGACATAACAAAAGCCCGTTCACTCTGGAATTATATGCTAGGAGCCATACCTTTCTTCTATTCATACAAGTTTTTTTTCATTTGTCATGTTTTTCGCATTATTTTTTGTTTGTTGTGTTTTTAACTGTTTTTTCATTGTTTTAATATTGATGTAAATTTGTTTTTATTAACGGAAATTTTATTTACAATAAACTTAATCCTTTAGATGTGTTGTTTAGAATGTGTCTCTAATGCCTTGGTGTTTACACAATTCAAGCACACCTTCTGTCTTTTATTACTAGAAATAATTAAGAACAATAATGTCTGAAAATGGATTTTTTTCCGTCTTTATGCCAATTGTCGCAGGTACGCGAAACACGACTTTCTAGCGTTTGCGCAAAATAGAAATTCTCCTTGCGTGTAATAGGTTATTTTTTGAATGTACTTCTCGATATAGAATTTTTGAAATTGCTTGTTGGTCCTAATGCTTTAGGCACTTTTCGATTGGAAGGGAATTGGTCTTTCAAGTCCTAGCGAGGCCAAAGAACTAAAGCAAAAAAAACCTTTGAACGTTTTGACGAAAAATAAAATCCCGAAAAAGTATTATGTGATAGTGATATGTGGGCGCTCATTACCGAAGATACGCGCTGTTCATACATAAAGTGAGTGCTGCCATTAAGTTAAAAGAAATAAAAAAATTCCTCGAACCTTTCAAGGAAAAATAGAATGTCAAAAATGTATTAGGAGACAGTTACTTATGCGCTGTCATTACGTAAGGTGTGCTGCCATTACGTAAAGAGTGTGCCGTCATTATGTAAGTTGTGCGCCATCCTGACATAAGACTCGTCATTACGCAACGCCCAAGTGTGTGCCGTGTTAAGTTACAATCAGGGATTTCCCACGGGCTCCTGACGTCTTGCTTGTCACATACGATGGCGTCATCCATATTACACATGGTCACGGGAATCCTTGGTGTCTTCCAGAAATCACTAGACGTGCCAAAAAGTGCTATGAATCGTGGCTTCTATTTATAGTGGGACAAATTGAGGATAAGAAAAAAATGTGCCAAAAAATGGCACGAATCGTGACAAAATAGCGGTTGCTAAGGAAAATGTTGGAACATCTGGCGGTGTCATGGGAAGTCTACCAGCTAGAAACAGGGCCTTGTGGAAATCATATGCTACTTTTCTATGGATGCCTTTAAAATCCCATGCTATTTTCCTATGGACCTATTTAAAGCGCAAGGGTATGTCGCTACCTGCTTTCCCTTAATGGAAAGCCTGGAATCGTATTGCACAGGTGCCAGGAGCTAGTAACACCATTTTTTGGGAATTGTTTAATATCCCGACCCCACTCCGATTGACCATATAAAAATACTGAAACAAAATTGTGTCATAAAAACTAGAAAAAGGGACCACATTAAACAAGTGCGAGGACTAGGAGCTCCACTTAGAGTTCCCTACTATTACTTGTTGTGTATTATAGCGAGCAAACTCCGATTAATCATATAAAAATAATGAAACACCTGCAATCCTGGGAATCTTCCCAGGGCGTGTGGTTAGAATCTTTCCAGGGCTGTTGTGAAAACAGGGCGTCGGATGAATCCTAAGTTAATCTGCTATGGACATCGTAGAAGTAATTATCCCTATACTACTGTCAGAAGAACCCAAAATTTAAAAAATGGAATCTTGGTAGCAACAGGCCTATATTCGTAAAAAAAAACTTTATTGATGCGTCTATTCTAAACACATAATATCCACCAATTTCAAATTTACCCACTGAATGTTATTAACATGTGAGAACTCACATAACTTTGAAAAGAAAAAAATCATCCCCAAATGAACTGTGGTCTTGAAAAAGAAAATTTGCCATCAACTTCAACATCTCTAAAAGCTCTGGAGCAAAGACTTCAAAACTACTGCTACTACTACTACTAACTACTCACCGTAGCACCAAGCGAACTGAGGCCAACACTGCTACGCACTCTCCTCCTTCGTCCCATTCCATTCAAAGCCTCCCTCTTTAAACCCTCCCAGGAAGTTCCCATTTCCCTTAAATCTTTCTTTACGACATCCTCCCACCCTAAACGAGTACGACCTGCTTTTTGTTTAGCTAGACGGCTGGCCAAGAAGGACAATATTTGGGTATATGTCATCCTTCAAAGGCAGAACATGCCATAGCCATCTCAACCTTTTTCTCATTATAGCCTTAGAAAGTGGGATTGAGCCACACTTTTTGTACAGCGTGAAACACGGTCAGTCAGTGGAGTACCCAAACCAATCTGTAGGAAATTTCTCTGGAAAACATCTAGCCAATCCTTTACCTTAAAAAACAAGAAACTTTATATTTTCTCAAGAAGGAAGATGAAGGATGTGTGTTTGTTTGTTTTAATCTTTTTTGCTTTTTCTTTTCAGGGGTGATTGTCTAGAGCCAGTGGCCGTATAATATAAACGAAAGGATGATTTGAACAAGAAATTGGATTTCCTATTGCCTTTTTTAAGTAACATAAGGGATCATGTAACAGTGCAGTGCCATATATCTGTCAATTATACAAACAAAATGGACCTGAAAACGAATAAAATACTATTAAGCGAAAATTCTTAGATAGTCAGTCGGTGGAAACCATTGGAAAAATTTTGTGTATATAATCGAAATTTTATGGCCACAGTGTCACGTGGTGGGGCACATCATTATGCACATATATAGTCTCTACAAAATGAACGGTTGCTTCAGACCATTATACACTAAGTGCTCTACAGTATTTTATAGTTAAGCATATTCCATTAGGCGGCAGACCAATTGATTATTTCTGTTTAAGGGGGAGGGCAGGAAGTCTCAAAAATGTATGTTTAGACCAACATATTTAAAATTTCCATGAGAGGTCTTTTAGAACAATATGGATGGCACATATGACCCCAACCTCACTTCATCTGGACAAAAATAATTGGACTAAGCTGGGAAGACGATTCTATGGGGCCGGCAGCTCCTCTTTCCTTGCAGAAACTACTGCTACAACTGCCTCTACTACTAAAAACCCACTGCAGCACAAAACAGGTGAGGTCAATCATGTCTACAGATACTTCTCCTCCCCCTCAATCTATTCGAATCTCCACTCTTTACTCCCTCCCGTGAAGTTCAAATTTCCATAAATCAGTTATTGCGAGCTCTTCCCACACTTTTCAGGGATGACCTATTTTTTGTCTGGCGGAAAATGCATAGGTCAAAAAGCACAATCTTTGGCAATCTGTCAGCTTTCTTCCGAAAAACACAGCCAAGCCATCCCAACCTTTCTTTCATTATAGCCCTAGAAAGCGGGATCGAACAGCAATTTCTGTACATCTTATTGTTTGATACAACGTCAGTCAAACAAGTACCTAAAACTATCCTAAGATAATCCCTGAAAAAAATTAATACAGTTATTTAATTTTTTACAAATCTTCACCAACACTATAAAGCATCCACGCTTCATAGCCATAGGCTACATGACCACTGTGATTACCGTGTTTTTCAATATTCTAGGCTTGGCTTGCAGACATATCTTCCTATTCTTCCAAATATTTCCCAACAGCGAAAAAAACCTCCACCTTAGTGTGGAACTTCAAGAATGTAATACTTGAGTCTTGCGAAAACAGTTATTTTTAACAATAGTCATTATTTTTTAACTATCAGTTATTTTTAACGGAAAACTGAAGTTCTCTTAATATTGATAAAGTTGGACTTCAGCGTCAGAAACATAGGTTTCAGAGGAGTGGGTGATGACCTCTCTCATATTTGTTTTATTTAAAACAAATGTAGCAAGCGAATCCTAAGTCTCGAAGCATTATTCTACAAAAATTGAAATTTAGCGCATAGGGTGGGGGAATTGAGGCGGTGGTAGCACCCTCATATCCAAGTAATTAAATTTGGTTATAAGTTTTCGTTTCAAATTTTCATTAAAATTATCGCAGTTTTGGCATTTCATTTTATTGCTCAGACGAAATTAAGGCACACAAGAAAGGTGCGTACGTGCTTGTATAAACGTTTTGTAAAAAAAAATTTCGGAAGTTGTGGGTTTGTCAACCGTTCGGCTACTTCATACAGTGGATAATTATAGTCAATTGCTTCTATGAGAAAATTTCAAATTAATTTTGAAAATGGGCTCGCCAGACATGTTGGATTTCCCCGTATATACAATTTCTTTGCATGATATAAGCCTTACTACTTACCATTAAGCTTGTTATGCATTCCAGTGGTGCAAAGAACCAATTTATAAGTTAATTTGTGTTCGTTACGCAATTTTTTATTTACTGCTTTAACTCTGAGTGGTGTTTTCGCTGTTATTTCAAATCCAAAATCTAATTTTGTTTCATGGTAGATAAAATTTGGGTAGGTCTGAAATACTTTGTCGCTTGGCGGTTTTGCCAAAATAGCTTTTGGAAAATAGCTAATTGTAACGAATTGAGCTACAAACCCTGTATCAGTAGTACTGTGATCTTTGCTTGAGAACCAATTGTCTTTTAAAAATAAATTCCAAAGATATGACGTAGATAATTTCGGAGACCACACTGCCTTTCCATGACGATAAATAAAAGTTCAAATAGGGATAAAATCCTTTTAATAGACAGTGATGATAGAAATTCACAAAAATACCAGATATTTCGGTCACATATACAGTGACCGTCATCAGTAGTAAAACGTTTTACTACTGATGACGGTCACTGTATATGTGACCGAAATATCTGGTATTTTTGTGAATCACTGTCTATTAAAAGGATTTTATCCCTATTTGAACTTTTATTTAAATTCCAAAGAAAAGTAAAGAGCTATATTAAATCCTAAGAACAACGGAAATGAAGCCATATAATAGTTGAAACTCAAAAGCGAACAGAAGTTAGTGTCAATGAATAGATGAGAATCAAAAAATAACACGAGCAGAAGTTATAAGGAATAATTACATCAAATAGAAATATAACACATGCTATAAATGTATAATTGAGTCCTAAAACGGACTGAAATTTAAATTAAAAAGATAAGAGGGCATCAGCCCCCCTCTCAGGCCCATCTTTTCACCAAATACATCCAATCAAAATTTTTAGATAGCCATTTTGTTCAGCGAACTTGAAAGGTCCGAAAAATATGTCTTTGAGAATGACACCCCCCCCCGCAACCCTCAGAAGAAGGGTTGTAGGTTATGCCTTGGTGCATATAAGGTTTTTATAGAAAGGGTGGTCTTATAAACTTTGGAGGGAGCTCATTGGACTGAAAATAAGAAATTATAGTGCCATTTTAAGAGTCAAAATGATCGGGGAAAGATACCCCCCACACGTCATATTTTTTCTCCAAATGCATTTGATAGAAATTGTGACATAGCCATTTGTTCAAAATATAGTCTGAATATCACCTAACAAAGCTTTTGGGGTTGACACAATCCCTCAGAGTCTGGAGACAATGATTGTAAGACATGCCGAGGGGTCTATAAAGTTCTTACGGAGGGAGTGGTCGCGTAAACTTTAGAGAAAATTCATTTCACTGGAAATATATACCTCTAGTATCCTTTTAAAAGTCAAAAGCTATGGGGGGGGGCAACCAGGCCCAACCCCATCTCTAATCTCATCTTTTCCCCCAACGCATCCGATCAAAATTGTGAGAAGGCCATTTTGTTCACAATAGTTCAATAAACATATAACAATGTCTTCAGAGAGGAGACAAACCCCCTGCGCCCAGGAGCAAGGGTTGTAAGTGATGCCCCAGGGCTTGTAAGGTTTTTATAGCACGTGTGATTAGTATCCCATCTCTGCTTTTAGGCAAACACATATCCCATTGCTACAAGCACACACATATCCCATCATTCCGAGTGGGCCAATATCCCAATGTGTTATTGTCGTTGCTAGTCCCTTGTAACCAGCTAAAAACTTCCAAGGAGAGTCTTAACATTTTTTTGGAAACAATCTAAGCCTATTTTCTCGGTGAAACTCTTCAATGGTTACAAGCACACACATGGTGTTATCGCAACTTCCGGTTGATAAAGAAAATTCTTGGGAATGCATTTCAGATATTGTTTCTGAAATAATAAGGAGATTCAAGCATTATTACCTGAGTTTCGTTTGCCAAGTATGTAGTTCAATAATTGAATTGATCTTGAAGGGATATGATGTCTAAAAAACGAAGTTAGGTTAAACGAAATAAATTTTAATACAATTATAAGATATTTTACCTAAGTGAAAGAGAGAGATGAATCGGATTCTTTTTAGAGTTAGAGACATACGAAGTGGAAATTTATCAAGATTCCGTCAGACACTAACACTACTACCATCTCACACGTCGTATACTAGAGTTTGAAATAGATGAATTAGGTTTTTAACGAAGTCTAAGAGAGATGAATCGGATTATTTTTAGAGCTAGAGATATATGAAGTGGGAATTTATCAAGATTCAGTCAAACACAGACATTACTATCAGTTAACAAGTGGTATACTAGATTCTGAAATAAGTGGATTAGGATTTTACCAAAGCCTGAGGGAAATGATTCGAATTTCTTTAGAGTTAGAACTTAGAAGTTAATGAGTGAGAAGCATATAGAAATCTATCAAGGTTCAGTCAATCACAGACACTACTATCAGCTAACAAGTGGTATACTAGAGTCTGAAATAGATGAATTAAGTTTTTTATCAAAGTCAGAGAGATATGAATTAGATTCTTTTTAGAGTTAGAGACATCAAGTGGGAATTTATGAAGATTCAGTCAGACACGGGCACTATTACCAGCGTACAAGGGGTATACTAGAGTTTGAACTAGGGTTTTACCAAAGTCTGATAAAGGTGAATCGGATTCCTTTTAGAGTTAGGAACATATGAAGTATGAAGTGTCACTTATCAAGTGTCACTCAAATACAGACACTAAAATCAGCAGACAAGTGATATACTAGAGTCTGAAAGAAATGAACTAGGTTTTATACCAGAGTATGACAGAGATGAATCAGCTTCTTTTGAGAGTTAGAAACATAGGAAGTATAAATTTATCAAACTTCAGTCGAACAAAGACACTACTATCAGCTCAAAAGTGATATACTAGAGTCTCAAATAAGTGAATTTGGTTTTAACCAAAGTCTGAGAGAGGTGAATTGGATTCTTTTTAGAGCTGGGACATATGAAGAGGGAATTTCCCAAGATTTAGTCAAGCACAGACACACGTTTCAGCTCATAAGTGGTATACTAGAGCCTGAAATATATGAATTAAGTTTTTACCAAAGTTTGAGAGATTTGAGTGATTCTTTTTAGAGAGTGATTCTTTTTAGAGTTAGAGACATATTAAGTAGGGAATTTATCAAGACTCGGTCAGACACAGAAACCACTACCAGCTCATAAGTGGTGTACTAAAGTCTGAAATATGCGAATTAGGTTTTTATCAAAGTCTAAGAAATATGAATATGAATCGGATTTTTTTAGAGTTAGAGACGTACGAAGTGGGTAATTGATCCAGATTCAGTCAAGCAAACACTACTATCATGTCAAAAGTGGTATACTAGAGTCTGAATTAGGTGAATTAGGTTTTTACCACAGTCTGAGAGAGACTAATCAGAATCCTTTTAAAGCTAGAGACATATGAAGTGGGAATTCACCAAAATTCAGTCAGACTCTACTATCAGCTCACAAGTGGTATAACAGAGTCTGAAATAGGTGAATTAGGTTTTTTACCAAAGTCTGATTGAGATGAATCTGATTTTTTTTTAAGTTAGGGACATCTGAAGTGAGAATTTATCAAGATTCAGTCAGATACAGACACTAATATCAGCTCATAATGAAACCGTAATTTATCAAGATTCAGTCAGAAACAAAAACTCTTGTCAGTTCACAAGCATGCTATCATCTTGTCATTTCACAAACATGCTAGTATCAGCTCAAAATTGAAAAATAGAACATAAAAAGGGTGAGTTAGGTTTTTACCATAGTCTGAGAAGATTAATCGGATTCTTTTTAGAGTTAGAGACATGTGAATTGGGAATTTGTCAAGATTCAGTCAGACACAGGCACTCCTATCAGATCATAAGTGGTATACTAGAATCTGAAATGGCTGAATTAGGTTTTTTTCCAAAAGTCTGAGAGAGACGAATCGAATTCTTTTTAAAGTTAGGGACATATAAAGTGGGAATTTATCAAGATTCAGTCAGACACAGACACTACTATCAGCTCACAAGTGATATAATAGCGTCTCAAATAGATACATTAGGTTTTTACCATAGTCTGAGAAAGATGAATCAATGTTTTTTTAGAGTTAGAGACATATGAAGTACGAATTTATCAAGATTCAATCAAACACAGATACTTGAACCAGCTCACAAGGGGTATACTAGAGTCTGAAATAAATGAATTAGGTATTTAACAAATTCTGAATGGGATGAATAGAATTCAGTTTAGATTTAGAAACATATGAAGTGGGAATTTATAAAAATTCAGTCGAACACAGACACTACTATCAGCTCACAAGTAATACCTAAAATTGATGAATTAGGTTTTTACCATATTCTGAGTTACGAATCGAATTCTTTTCGGAGTTAGACATATGAAGTAGACATTTATCAAGATTTAGTCAAACACATACACTACTATCACGTCACAAGTGGTTTATAAGTTTCTGGAATACATGAATTATGTTTTTACCAAAGTCTGAGGGTGATGATTCAAATTTCTTTA
>JAQQPU010020010.1:1716-15888 GCA_029168905.1 Artemia sp. Kazakhstan ARC1039
CGCGAAAATGCGACCATTATCTGTCCAAACAATTTTCAAACCAAACATTAATCAAATTCAAAAATCTAATCATTCAGATTATAACCCAAAAGGTAACGCTTCAATCTACTCTTGAGCTGGCCTACATTATCAACTTGTCTAATAGCATCCAGGAGGGAATTCCACACCCCTGGTCCCGCAAAACGAGGCAGAAATGCAGCACGTTGAGTATTCCGGAACTCCGATGCAAGGTCATTCGCATTTCTAGTCTCATAACAGTGATAAGATGAGTTAGCTTTAAAAATTTCCCAAAATACCTCCGGTGAACACTTATTCAAACATCGATAAATAAAAATTGCTAACTGGTAATCCCGTAACTGATAAATATTTAAAATTTTCAAACTTGTAAAGCAATTCAACGTGCTATTTTCATACTGAATGTAATTACCTAAAATACGAACTATTTTATTCTGTAAAATTTGGACCTTTCTAAAACTTGAAATAAAACTACTAGTCCATAGCATGCAACCATATGATAAATAAGGGCTAACAATAGAATGATAAAGTAAAAGTAAAACATTTGACGGTAGTTGATTTTTCAGTCTTCTTATCACACCCAACCCTCTTAAAATCTTAACTGCCACAGGATCACAATGTGATTTCCAACTTAAATTAAAATCAAGACTAAAGCCCAAATATTTAACACTATTTACATGCTTTAAAAATTCACCGTTAAAAACAATTTTATTATCTAAAACACATGAAACTCCATTTCTACAAAATGTCACGAAATTTGTTTTTGAAATATTCACTACCAAATAACTAGAATTTGTAAAACTTATCAATTCAGCGAGGGCCTTATTTGTCTTCTCAATTAACTGGTTCAGACAAGTAGCTGTAATCGTAAACACCGTGTCATCAGCAAAAGACGTTATAAGTGCATCTGATATATAAAAACGCATGGTATCAACGTAAATTAGATAAAGAAGTGGGCCAAGCACTGAACCCTGAGGCACACCGGAATTAACGATAAAAGTTTTTGAAATAGAATTTTTAATAGAGACTCGAATAATACGCTGGTTAAGATAAGATTCAAACCATTTCAGAATAACCCCTTGGATCCCTAAACGGCTTAGCCTATTTAATAAAATTTTATGAACCACCGTGTCAAAAGCCTTTCTAAAGTCTATAAATACTGAAAGTACCAGTACACTTTTTTCGAGAGCAACATTGATGAAATCTGTTAGGTGCTGGACTGCATGTATTGCAGAGTGGTTTTTCCTGAATCCAAACTGGGTATCACTAAGAAAACCGTAAGTAGTCAGATGGTTATAAAGTCGTCAATGCATCACTTTTTCATACAGCTTAGCAAATAGGGGCAATATTGAAATCGGCCTCCAATTAGACGGATCAGTTTTTGAACCCCCTTTGTGAAAAGGAATAACTTTAGCCTCTTTCAGACGAGTAGGAAATTCACCTTTCTTCAAAGAAAGGTTAATCAAATAAACAATACAAGGCAACAAATATACCATAACATGCTTGAACGCTTTCAGATTAATTCCATCATTCCCTGGAGAACTTGATTTTACCAATCCTATTATCTGTTTTAATTCTTCAACATTCGTTTCATCTGCAGACATTTCCAATCCGACTCCCCTTTCATCACTAAACGTCTCATTAATTTCATTATTTTCATCGTATGGATTCTCACTTATTGATTCACCAATCTTAGAAAAATATTCACCAAAGAAATTAGCCACCTCTTCATTTCCATCAACAAATTTACCATCAAAGATCAGACTAGCAGGACTCTCGGTCTCTTTCTTCTTATTTACGATTTCGTTTATAATATTCCAAGTCGTTTTCGTATTGCCTTTGTTTTCCTTAAATTTCTCTCCATAATATTCGCGGATGCATGACCGCCTTAGCCGATTTACTTTATTATGGATTTGTTTAAATTCAGTTAGATCTTGACTATGGTTACTATTTAAGTAACTCAAATACAATGTATTTCTCCTTCTAATTAAGTCAAGTAGCTCCATAGTTACCCAAGGTTTCCGGGGTTCCTTTTTCCTCACCTTTATGCTCTTTACTGGGCAAGTTCTCTCAAATATTGGCTGCAATATGTCCATGAACTTATTGAATGCCGCAGAAGCACTTTCAGATTCTTCATAAACTGGTTTCCATGACACGATACTTAGTTCCTCTCTAAACTTCTGTAGGTTCTCTTTTTTTAGTTGCCTTCTTTTAACCTTTGTCCTGTTCTGCTTTATCGCATATTGATATGAAGTCACTGCTACTATAGGAAAGTGATCGGAAACCTCATTTACTATAACGTCAGCATAACAGCTATGTAATACCCGGGATCGCACGAAAATATTGTCAATAAGTGTAGCTGACTGTCCTGTAACACGAGTCGGAATCCCAACTAATGGATAAAAATCATAACTGGAGAAAAGGTTTAAAAAATCCAAATTATCATTGTATAAACTTAAAAGATCAAAATTAAAATCCCCCATGCAAATGCACTCCAGACTACTCAATTCTACTGCACCCATTAAACTACTAAAACCATTTTCAAACTCCTCCCAAACTGTACTCGGCGGCTTATAAACCTCAGTAATCAATATATTTTTTCCACCAACTTCCAGCTCAAGAGTAAGAGATTCCACCTTACCTTCTATCCAAACTGATAGGTCTTCCCTTATTTTAGCAACAAAATGATCCTTAACCAAAAATGCCAAACCTCCACGTCCCATTTTCTCTCTATTCCTTACAATAAGCCTGTATCCTGGAAAATTATATAACGACAGAACATGATCAGAAGTTAAAAAAGTTTCACAAAGGCCAATTACATCAAATTTACTATTCACATTATCAATTAACTGGAGAATTTCATAATACGTTGAAGTTACATGGCAATTCCAATGACAGAGGCAAAACGATCTTGGATTCACCTCTAATCCTGAAGAAATCACATCCACATAACAACTATCTCTTTGCGGGGAAAAATCAGCATTTATACTTTCTGGAAGTAAATCATCATAAAGAACATCTCCCACTCTGAAAGGATTACTGTCTAGAAAGCGCAAGTGAGAAATATCACCCATTATCCTTACAAAATCCGCTCAAATCAACTATGAAAAATTCAGTAAGTATCAGCTAGGCTATAGAGCCGACGTGGTGCGCTTTGGCTGGATAATTTCGCGAAAATGCGACCTTTGTCTGTCCAAATATTTTTCACACCGAACTTGTCCCGTGCACTATTTAATATTGCCTTTCTACGTTTTGTAAGAAATTCACTAACATAAACTCCGGATCCAGCTAATTTTGATTTAGTTTTAAACACTTTGTACGCAAGTTCTTTTGATACCAACTTCACTAAAACTGGGGCCACAGGATCTGGATTTCTGGGGGCTAAATTTCGAGAATCTTCCGTAGAGTTGAGTCTGAAACGCTGAATCGACACAAAATGCTCCCTAGTAATAGTCGAAACTCCCATAGTTGACTTAACAAGGTTTAGGACAGTCATATCAAGATCTGAGCCAGGTGTCTGTCTTATTCCTGAGAATATCAGACAGTCTTGCATAGCTTCCTGTTCAAAATCATCAAGCTTGTTCTCCATTGTAAAAATACGATTTTCTAGTGCTTCAATTTGACTCTTTAGTCCTTTAAGTAAGTTTTCAATGCGTTCAAACCTCGGATTAAAATCTAGCACTATAGCATCATAAATTTCTGCAGTAATAATTTGAGTATTTATCTGTACAGCACCAGAAGACCCAGTTCCAATGTTTTGCGCTATCTTTTCTGCAACACATTTTTCTATATCTGCCACTAGCTTAGTCTTAGTTATCGTAACTTCTTCCTGGGTTGCAGCTAACTGTTGAAAAAGTCCAGAAATAGACGAACTAGAAGAATTTTCAGACGTCCCTGTTCTTGCAAACTCTTTGTATATATTGGGGAAAGTCGCTACTTCTGTGAATGCTTGTCCTACCCTTTTAGTTTTCGATCTCTTTGCTTCATTAATATTCTCTGCATAAGAAACTAAGCAATCTTCACTAACTGTCTGCTTATCATGAGTACCGTAGCAGAATACTAGATAACTCAGTCCATTTCTAGTGGAATATCTTCCAAGTATTCTAACTGGCCAAAGGGGGTAGTTAATAAACTTTGCTAAGGCAAGATCTCCGATAGTAAACATCTCTTGTTTAGTTAATCAGTCTATCAAGAAGCACATCGGTAAAAAAAAAGAGATATACCGGTCTTAATTGTGAACTTTTATAACTGCTGAAGGTCACTGTATTAATTAAGTTCTTGTTAGTGAAATAATAACACATCCCATTTTATGGGACCATCGAATGTGGATGAGCAACGATGAGTCCGATAATGATGAAAGGAGATAACACCCCCCATGATATCCGCTCTCTAAAGGTGTAGTGATAGTTCTATAAGCCATTATGTGAAAATAGTGAAAAAAACATACTATTAATATTATTATATTTGAAAATAAAAAATTATTTTGAAATAATTTTTAAAAATTATACAGAAAAGTTTATAGAGAGAGTTAATAGCTAAAGTTATTATCAGAAAAGTTTCTGTCATAAGCTATTTTAAACCTTTATTACACCAAAGATTTTAGCTCTGAAAGCTCTTTAAGTATATTGATCTTTTTAACGAATTGGTCTTTTATTAGCATTTAATTCCATTGCATTGAAGTACATTAAACGAAAAAACGGCTAAGTTTGTTAAAGATTAGCTACTTTCTTGCGAAAACACACAAAATCACAAAAATGATGTTAAATGTTCCTTTATTAGCTACGCAATGGGATTGGGGGAGGTGGTGAGGAGGTGACCCCTGGAGGTTGAGGTCCATTGTGGTTAGAACCATTGATGGTTCATACTCGTAATTCTCTCAATAATCTAATATTGTTTACTTGTGTATTATAACGACCACAGAGTTTCGTCCCAAATCATCCTCTAAAATGTCTCACTGTTTCACCCAAAAAAATCCCTAAAATGTCGATTAATTTGTTTTGCCCAAAAAAATCTCCTAAAAATAATTTCTGATATTTCTTTGATATTTTATAATCATGAAACAACATCAAATCATCAGACATTAGACTCGCTTATCCATCAATAATGTAAACAACACTCATAACCATCGAACAACATCATACATGTTTACCAACAAACAGAACCATGAAACAACACCCATAACCATCAAACAACATCAAACCAACCATCAACAAACAGAACCATGTAACAACATCAAATAACCATCATACAGAACAGGACTATGAAAAAAAAAACCATAACCATCAAACAACATCAAACAATAACCATGAATAAATTATGTATTCGTCGCGCCTCCTGATTGGTTCCTACTTCTCCCCCCGCCCTTTTTCCCCAGACCCTTCCGATAAAAATTTTGAGATAGCAACTTTGTTAAAAATAGTTCAAACATCAGGTAATAAGAACTCCGAGGTTGACACAAACCCATTTTGTCACTTTGATATGGTTACTTTGATATCAGTTTTGATGAATATTAGAGTTTTTTTTAAGTTTGATTTTGAAATAAGGAGTTTTTAAGAACTTGAAATTTTTTGCAATCAAAAACGAACAAAAATTAATTAAAAAAAACTATCCGAAAAATAAGCTTTTCAAAGAAAAGTAAAGGCCATTTTAAACTTAAGCTCAAGAGATACAAATACCTGTTAAAATTCAAACTCAAAACGACCAGAAATTACTATTAAAGAATAAATGAAACCCAAGACCAACAGAAATTAAATAAACAATCATAGCAAAAACAACAAGTAATAATATAAATGAATAAATAGGTCTTAAAGCGAGTAGTGCTTAGATTGAATATGAATATCAAGCTTAAAACGAAAAAAAAATTACTATTGAAGTATAAATGAAACTTAAAACGAACAGAAATTAAATAAACCAAGTCAAACAAACGTACAATATATATTAATGTAAATTAATAAATAAATCTTAAAACGAGTGAAACTTAAATTGAATATGCAAATCAACCTTGAAACAACCAAAGATCACCACAAACAAGAGGTTGGGTATGACCTCCTTCTCTCATTGTCAAAGTCTAAAATCTACTGCGTCATTGGCGCTTTACTGAAAACTATATGCGTTTTGAACAGTCTTGGAAAGTATAAACAACATCAAATTGAATATTTGATGTATAATGATATTAATTGTTGAAAGATCCATCAGTTTAAGAATTTATTTCACTGTAATTGTATGTTTATTTTCAATGCTGTAAGAACTGGAAAAGAAAATATTTGTAATATATTCCGTTTTCAGTTAAGCGCCATTGACGCAATAGGCATTTGGTTTTTATTTACAGTTAGGATAGGAGGCGGTATCCAAGCACTGGTTTGTAGGGAAACTATATTCGTCTTTAACAACTTTAAAAAGAGCTAATAAATTAAACTGAATATTTGTTTTAAAATGATATTAATTGCTGAAAGCTCATCAATTCAAAATGTTACTATAATTTTAATATTTATTTTCAATATTAAGCACAAAAGAAAATATTTGTCATAAAATTGGTTTTCAGTAAAGCACCTATGACACAGTAGGTTTTAGACTTTTACAGTGAGAGAAGGCGGTCATACCCAAACTCTTGTTTGTGGTGATTTTTGTTTGTTTCAAGCTTGATTTGCATATTCAATTTAAGTGTGGGGGACATGGGGGACAATAAGGCCTTCCAGGCATTCATTTCGTTCTGCAAATCATTATTTCTCATCAAATAACAAAATCTGGTTACTAAATTTGTCCAACATTTCGTTGTGCCCCCGAAAGAGCGTAATTTCTCGTTACCCAAAATTTACATGAGGAAAATTATAAGGCCTTTCAGGCATTATTATAAGCTCATACTCATCAAATCACTACATTCAGTTACTAAATTTGTCCGACATTTCCTTGTCCCCCTCCCTATTTTCATGTTTTTGCAATCGAATTGTGTATGTCTCAAAATGGGATAATGATTATTCTACTGCTTATGAACTATGTGAAGAGAGTAACTAGTATGAAGAGAGAGTACATGATGAATTATTTTATGGAACTGATTCAAAAGATGAAACGTATTTTGAACCTGTAGATGACACTCCATAAATAACTATCTTTTTTAATAGCCCTACGCTGACTTCCCCTCCCGATAAACTTTCTTCTTTGGCCCAATGACAAACTATCTGCCTTCATTTCAATTAATAACTTTTTTTTCATACTCATCTTAAAAATAAAACTTCACCTCAAATGTCCTTCTAAACTCGGTCCTCAAAAATAATAAAAATATGAAAAAAGGCTTAAATGAACGAAGTTTAAACTGTAGATTCATCCAAAATTTAATTTCAGTGTCTAAAGTTCACGCATTCCTTAGGAACAAAGCAAATTTAAATAGCAAGTAATGCAATAAAATATTTTTATTGAGATAATTACATGATGAAAATCAAAATAAACATGAACACCTTAAATTTACTCATAAAATACTTAATGTTTTTTTCTCCAGATGTCACATATTTCCATTTCATGGGTATGCACAACTTTTAACAACCTCGTCATACATTATAATAATTCATCATTCGTCACCCACTTGGTGTGATCCCAATCTATATCACAGGTTTTGCTGTTCTTCTTCTTCCTGGGATATCTTATACATGTATTCCGAGAAGGAATATCTATCGGAACCCATCTACTAAAAAATCGAACTCCGCCCTCAAGATTGTGTATTTTATTCGGAAATATCTCACAACTAAAATCTTCCAAATTGAATAATGGAATATCCAATTTGCATTTGACAATTAAAAATTTATCAGTAGGTACATTGCCTTTCACGTATAGTGCTGTCTCACCAAAAAAACTACACATTTCTCCAACTTCCTTTTGTACCGTGGATAGATCCTTCCCTCCTTCATAGAATGGGGGGATCACTCTATCGTATAAGCCTAGTTTGATTATAATTCGTAATGTTATACTCCACTTGTCTGTATTGTAAGCATACATATTATAGTTGATTAGCCAGTGATAGCAAGAGACTTCACTACGATCTTTAGTCAACAATAAAAATCCACATTCAATAATTCCACCACAAGCTGACTTCTTTAAACCAATGAATTCACAATCGAGAACACCATACATCTCTGAAGTTTCTATATTATATTGATTCAACAGATAATCAAATTCAATTTATTGACTGAGATACAAAAGCATCAAAGACCAAAGTTGTAATGTGTGGAACCATAACAAACAGTTATTACGTAGTTGATTTCGACATCATTTAATTACATAAATCCAATGCTAATCAATTCCCAGAAATCTGGTCTGATGTAGCACCCGGTCAGATTCAATGGACTTGTGGTTGTGACGTCACTCCCGGTAGTATTTCTAGCTCTGTGATTGGCCTAGAAAAAGGCGTATGATCTTGTTCGTCTAGTTGTTCGTCCTGGACTGGCACTCCTTCTCCTACTCACAAAAGGTCGTATAAAAATTTTGAGATAGCCATTTTGTTTAAAATAGTTCAAAGGTCCAATATATATGGTTTTAATGATGATATGGCCCTCCATAGTCCCCGGGGGAGGGCTGTATGTGGTATCGGGCGTATCGATATCTCGCGTGTCGGTATCGAACGTATTAGTATCGCATGTGTCGTATCGGGAATATCGGTATCCGCTGTTGTGTTTGTTCAGTCTTTTTCTAGGCTCATTTTTTAAAGCATGTCCCGGCAAGGTATCATGGTAGCAGCGGCAGCTGCAACCTAGTAAAGAGCGAACCACAGCCCATAGTAACCAAAAGTTAAAAAACACTTTTTGAAAAAACTGCCTAGTGAAAAAAAATTCCCATCTGACACTGACTCAGGAACGTTAACTATTATTTCGGTTCGTCTTAAAAGTTTATTGCGATAAGAAATTTATGGTGATTTCTAAAAAAAAGCCTCATATCCCTCGAAAATGGCGTCAGACCAAAATGAAAAGTGTACCATTGGAATCAACATGGTCAAAACTTTGTACAGGGAAGTTACAGTCCCCTTCCCTGAACAACAAGGAAAATCACTTTTTTGCATCGGTAGCACTGATCTGTCTCCCGTTTTTTTGTTTTTTTTTTTTTTTTTTTTTTCAACAGGTCTAGCGGGCTACCAGAACATTATAAAGAGATTCTTATACGTGCTTTTTATAAATTTTGCCATTTGCAAGTGCCATAGGGCACTAAAATGGCACTTTTTGTGCTATTTCTCAAAGGGTGGCACTAGCAGGCTACCAGAAAATCCTTGGCAGATCTTTTATAGCTCATATAAAAGATGTTGCACATATCTACGTCTTTCATACAAATTCCACCATCATCAAGTTCAAATAGCACTAAAACCGGAACTTTTGGTGTCGTGTCTCAAGTGGAAAAGCTGCACTGTAAAAAAAAAAATTGATTTCCAACAAAATGTTTTGCTCGAATTCAAACAAGTCAAAAAAATCCAATTCTTCTGTTGGAGTTGTGACTTGATTATTTAATTCAAACAAGTCACACAAAAATCCAATTTTTCTGTTGGAATTGTGACTTGCTTATTGAATTCCAACAAATTAATGAAATTATTAAGATTATGTACTTTTCAGTAGAAAAAATGTAATTTTCACCATAAATAGGTTATATCAATCAACACGGTTTGAAATTCAACAGTAGTTTGAAGTTTCTTGAATATCATTTTAAATTTGACTGTAGGACCATTGAAAGTAATATGTTCAGTACAAGTTCAATCCAAATATTTGAACAATAGCAGAAAAAGGGGAATGCTAATTGAATTTTGAGTATAAAAAGATAATTATAAAAATAAGGAAATATATTTTTACTTTGAAATAAGTTGAGCTTTCTTGTCTGCAAAATTTATGTAGAAATTTATGTACGAAAATTATCTTTTAACTTTTACAATTGCTTTTCTTAAATACATTTTTTGTGAGTTTCTGTAGGTAGAAAATTTTTTAAGATGCTACCTTAACCTTAACAGTACTAACGGTGAAAATATATTGCTTTCTAAATTCAATTTTTTCTAATTAATAGCGAAAATACTTTTGTGGGAACAACTTATGTTTTTGCGATGAACGTCATTTTTGTAATGAGACCCAAAAAGCGTTTCAAAAAAAATTCTTCCCTGGATTTGCCATAAATTTGCTGCTTACGCTGAATAACCAAGTAAGCAAATATGCCGAAGAAAAGAAGACGCCTGTAAGGGTATTTCAGTTCTTTACGTACACGTAAAGGAACCAAAAGCTTCCACAAATAAGACAATTTTCTAAAATGGTGCACATTTCAACTGGACTCAGAAATACTACACTTTAATAGCATGAATCGTGCTTCAAAAACTCCGGTTTGCTACAGGATTAGTAAAAAAATAGGACGTTAGCCCAATACGTTTTATCAAACAGTTCATAGTGTTAAACTGTAATTAAGGAGCGATTCAGATCAATTGTAACCAAAACTCAAAAATGGAATTTTGATAACAATTGATAAGAATCGGGTTTTATGCAGATTGCAAATACATAAATTTCATTATGTTTAATATCTACCCACCAAAGGCTCCAAGCCTCAGAAGAAAAAGGGATTTTGAAAATAGGGAGCCTGATTTTCGAAAAAGGAAGAAACATCCCCCAAAAAGTCCATAAATCTTAATATAAACCAGACCTTCACATTCAGCGTATCAGAAAATGTTAATGTGGGGGTTATGATCTCCTATCTGCACAAATGTGAAATTTATGTTTTTGTCAGAAGACTGATCACGGATACGTTTCTAGTTGTTTTTTTTTTTTTTTTTTTTTTTTTTTTTTTTTTTGTTCTAGAGTCCTTTTTAAGAGACCGTAAAGATTGGAGGGCAACTAAACCTCCTCCCAAGACCTAATTTGTCTCTTATTTTGTTTTCGAATGTTATGATTTGAGATCAATTTGACAAAAAAACAAAATCATCTTCAACTACCTACAAACGTATAATACAGAAGTAGAATTAATTTTAAGACCTTTAAACGACGAAGCGACGATTTCGCCTAGGGGGATTCAGATCAGAGAGTGAAGATATTCTGATTGTGATGGTAAGTATTCAGTTTAGTTTATTAATATTGATAACTTGTGTCTTATGTTTCCCAAAATGTCTAAGATAGTACATTTTTATAAATAAAAATAAGCTTGGTAAAATTCTACGTTACTGTTCTATTAGCTGTAGGCTATACCATGCAAGAAGTGAAGTTTAGTTAATGCTAATGAAATAAAACAAAATAGGATAAAAATATAATAGTTTAGAAACAAAATACGGTTATATATTTGCAGATTAGGGGGTGGGGGTAAAGCTTAGCATATATTAAATACGTAACCTAACCTAGGTACCTTTTTTTCCCTAAACCCCAAAAAACTAAAGTTTGAATATTGTAAACGCAGTTAGAAATCACTGTTTGCAATCCACTTCTCCGTCGAAAGAACCTGTTTGACTAGTTTATTGTATCATATATCTTGCATGGCTTACAGCTAATAGAACAGTACCAATTCTACTTTAGCTACTTTTTGCCATCTTGGAAAGCGGTTAGGTTAAGAAAATGGAAATTTCATGGATGGGTCTACAGGCTAAAGTATGGGTACTGTTGTATTATCTGGAACACACGCGAAAAAGGAAGTTTGGTTGATGCTAATGAAGTAAAACAAAATAGAATAAAAATATAATAGTTTAGAAACAAATTTCGGCTATATATTTGCAAATTAGGGGGGATGAGGGTAAAGCATAGCATATATTAAATACCCAATCAAACCTAGGTACCTTTTTTCCCCTAAACCCAAAAAACAATAGTTTAAATATTGTAAACCCAATAACAAACCACGCTTTACAATCCATTTCTCTGTTGAAAGAAACCCGTTTCGAAAGAAACCCACCGCTTCCCTATATAATATAGCGCGTGTGTTCCAAATAGTACATAAGTACCAAAGTATGTCCGGGAAGGAATTTTGAAGTACCTACCTCCACTCCTTTTCCCTCTAGAGGATCCTTAAATTTGCCTACATGACAGGTCTATGCTTATTGAAATTTTGACAAAACAACATTTTACCTTAATTTTCAGTTATCAGTTTCTTTTTCTCAAGGTTTGGTTCCAAAAACGCAATTCCTGTTATTTGAGTAGAATTTTAACCCATATCAATGTTTTTTCTTCAAAATTTAGGAAATGTATTTGCATATCTTTAAAACCTTATAAATTGGGATTGAGCAAAGTTGTGAAGCTGAAAACAATTTTGTTGTACTTCATCTAAGCAGAAGATCTATTTTGCAAGGTTTCAATTTTATAACCCATAGATTTGATGAGGCGGCGAATAAGAGATTTGATGAGGTCTGATGAGTAAGTCAAAGGTATTCAGAATAAACAGGATTCGTGGCATTATTATTGCAACCGTTCACCTCTGGAGGTATAAAAAAGGGGGGAAGTCTTTCTTTTATTTGTGCCTCGATTTGATTCATCTTCATTTCATGTCCGTGTGTCACTGTTTTCCTGATTGGAATATATTTCTAACTCAAGTGTCTTCTGTCGGTCTGCTACTACGCCATTTATTTACTGATTTCCACCATGAAAAAATGCAACCGTTAAGAGGTGTCATATTATCTGGGTGAAATTTGTTGTTGTAATTAAATATATTTACATTTAAATATTGTTTTTACAAGGATAAATACAAAAATTGTTTTACAAAAGTACAAAAATAATTACATTTAAATATTTACAATTAAATATTGTAATTAAATATATTTACAACACATATTAAATATATGTGCTGTAATTAAATATATTTAAAAAATTTTGTGTAAAATAAATGAGATTATTTTTTTTGTATTTATTGGTGCTTCAGAAAGAAGAAAGGGAAACTGAATCCTGAGCAGTAGATATTAGACTCTAGACCTAAGAAATCGAACAACGCTAGTGATGGAAATCAAATAAAAGAACGGGAAATCCAGCAAACAAGATGGAAATCCAATAAGGATCTTAAAATCCAACATGTTGTTTTGTCAACAAACTGAAAATTCAATTCTGGCATGGATATTCAACATTTTTTTTGTCAATAAATTGGAAATTCAATAATGACCATGGAATTCCAAAATGGTCTCCAATATCCAATTTCAGCTGTTGAAATTCCAATTTTGTTGTTGATAAACATTACAAACAATTTTTGTTGAATCTCAAACAATTTTTTTATATTGTGGGGCTACTGGGCTAGCAGAACTTATGAAAGTGATGTTTAATGACTCATTTGAAAGCTATTGCTCTTATATACGTGTTTTTTTTTCAATTTTACATTCGTAAGTGCGATATAGAACTGAAAACAAAGCTTATGGTGCCACTTCTTAAGTGGAAAAGCTCTGAAGTAAAAAACAGGTATCCTTGTAATTGTTATGTTCCAGAACCCTTAACTGGAGGTTCACAAGAACCCCTCCCGTACACTTTCCTCCCAGCCCCCTTAGTAAGTTTCATAAATCGTCTGCTCATCAGTAGGCTACTGAAGCATTAGCAGGCTACCACATCGTCGTAGATAAATGTTTAATGGATCAATTATAAGCTTACAGTTTATTAGGTTTTCAAAAACTCTACCATCTGTTAGATTTCACAGATTTTAATGTCAACTAGTTTCTGAGGGGAATTTGCATTGAACTCTTTGTCATGGTTGATGTTATGCTGCAAAAAAATGTTAAAATGGTCATTTTTTCTTCTTTATTCCAGGCCTAGCTGGTTAATAGATCATCATAGAGAGATGCTTAAGAGCTCATTCAAAAGCTATTTCTCATATGTACGTGGTTTATACAAATTTAGCAGTGTGCAAGTGCCATATGGCACGAAAAAAGGACTTTTTATGCTGTTTCTCGAGGGTTGGGTTTAGCGGGCTACCAGAACATCTTAGATAGATTTTTGATAGCTCATATAAAAAATATTGCTCATAATTACGTTCTTCTCATAAAATCCACCATCTGCAAGTTTTGAATAGCACTAAAAAAGGTACTTTTGGTGCCATGTCTCAAGTGGAAAAGCTAGGGCGAGTGGGCTACTAGAACTTTTTAGAGTGATGTTTAATGGCTCATTTGAAAACTTTTGCTCAAATCTACGTGCTTTTTACAAATTCTACCATTCGTAAGTGAGATATAGCACTGAAAGAAACATTTTTGGTGCCACTTAAGTA
>JAQQPU010020011.1:0-15886 GCA_029168905.1 Artemia sp. Kazakhstan ARC1039
CATGCGTTTAACATTTTCTCTTGAAAATTCACACCCGGAACTTTTCATCCCCGAAGAATATTCTCCCTATAGAAGTTACCCCATACACAACTCCCCTTCCCGGAAAATGTCTGTTTATTACCGAATATTAAATACTATATGTAAACAATGGCCAAATTTCGTAACTTACCGGCATGTCCCTACGGACTATGGGGGTTCATTTTGACCTAAAGAGATAGTTATTTGCACTTTAAACAATACCAAAAAAATTGACTATCTAAAATTTTTTATCAGATAACTTTGGTGATAAAATAGGTATGGGGAAGCCAATTGCCCTCCCATATTTTTGTTCACTGAAAAAGGGCCATAGAACATTTTAATTTTAGTCCGAATGCACCCTCTCCCAATTGTCTAGGACAAATATTTCAATACAGTCACCCCAGGGTAAAAATAAACCAAGTAAACACGCATTCGTGATCTGTCTTCTGGCTAAAATAGCAAGATTCCACATTTTTTTATATAGGAGCTCAAAATAGTAGGGTTCTCTGGCAGGCTGAATATGATATTGTGATTTTAATTAAGAATCGTTGAATTTTATTGGGTGTTAACCCCCCATTTCAAAAAACAGGCAAATTATTTCAAGCTCTTAACTTTTGATGGTTAACACTAAGCTTTGTAAATCTTAAATATTTGGAATCAGCACAACAGGTTGATTCTTTTGACGCATCTACTGATATTGAGATACCAGTTTTTAAAGTTTGAATTACTATTGAGCCTAGTCGCTCCTTACTTACATTTTGTTACTACGAACTGTTTGATAGCAAAGTCAAACTCAAAATGATCAAAACGGCTGACAACCCCAATTCCGTCTGACGACCAGAACAAAATTTGCACTTTACTGAAAACACAGCACATTTTGAATATTTTGAATTTTTTACTTTAGTAAATAGATCATTATTAAGACTTTAAGGAATAAATATTCATATTAAACTAGTATATGGATACTAAATCCATTTTAATACACCCATTTGATTTTGTTTGACATTCCATTTGCCTTTTCCAGTAAAATAAAAGTTATGGTCTGGTCTTGAGAAGGCAGGGCCCTGATAGATTTATATTATACCATTATTTTGTTTAGTAGCAATAGTTTTAGCAGCATTAGTTGCAGTATGCACAAAGCACCTTTGCTTTCTTTCACATCCCCTTCAGCACACACTTTAAATTTCAACTTAATGACATTAACTGTTCCTGAAGCTTTTCTTATAAGTCCTCTTGGCAACATGTGTGAACATAGTATGTTATGATTTATTTCTATACAGTTTTTTTGAAATCACAAATTTTTTGTCTGAATATCCTCAGGTTAAGTAGCGATAGTATTAGCACCAGCAGTAATAGCAGTATTAGTAAATTTAACAGCAGTAGCCATAGTTTTGGAGACAGTAGTAGTAATGGAAGTAATAATAATAGTAGCAGTAGTGGTAGTATGAGTAGAAGCTGTAGACATTTATTGCAAATATTTTCTTTTGGTTATTCAACATTCCCCATAGCAAGCCCTTTTAGTTTCAAGTTCACATACCAAATTATTCCTAAGATATTTCGTTTTGTTCCTAAGACTTCACACCCCAAACTGTTTGTTAGATAGTCTATATATGAAGATAAAAATTTCACATTAATACCTTTAGGTAAAGTTGAAACATTATCCACAGTATTAGTATTGGTATTAATATTATTAGTATTAATAGCCTTAACACTAGCACTAGTAGTAACAGTTGTTTTAGCATACATCTTTGGCAGTTCTAGACAGTTTTCATCAATCCAAGGAATTTAATAGGAAAAGACATATTAAAAGAATTGAATTTTTACGCTGATTTGAAATATATAAGTTTCATCAAGTTTAGTCTTACCCATCCAACTTTATTATTTTTTTTCCAAGCGATGATCGTATCGATCAGTGGCCCTACGATATTGCAACAAAAATCATTCGAACAGAAATTAAAAGTTATATTGCCCTGTTTAAGTGACCAGAAATTGGAGGTCAATTAGGCCCCCTCCCAAACTCATTTTTTCTTAGGACACCGGATCAAAATTATTACTGATTGAGTGTTGATTGTTCTTCTTGAAACTGGTTGCAGATTGAAATTTTTCTGTTTGCAAAACTTGTATATTCATTTTTCTCCTCGGGAAACTGATTTTGTTCATGGAAATTGTTGCATGTTGATTTTTTTTTTCATGGAACCCGTGGCGTGCTATTTTTTTGTTCGTGAAAATTGTTGCATGTTATTTTTTCTCTTCGTGAAACATGTACATTGATTTTTATTACTCCTCATAAAACTAAAGTTGTTCGTGGAACATATTGCATGTATATTTGTCGTTTGTTGAAGTTGTTGCATGCTGATTTATTTCGTTCGTGAAACTTGTTGTATATTGACTTTTTTTTCTTTACGTGAAATATGTACATTGAATTTTCTCCGCGTGAAACTGATTTTTTTCAATCAGCATGTAATTAGCAGTAAATCAGCATGCAAACATATCCATAAACAAAAATCAATACGCAACAACATCCATGAACAAAATTGGTTTCATAAGGAGAAAAAATACATTTACGATTTTTACAATTAGAAAAATGAACATGCAACAAGTTTCATGAGCAAAAATCAGCACTCAACAAATTCCACGATCAAAATAAGTATTCAGCATGTTCCTTGAACAAAATCAGTTTCACGAGGAGAAAAAATCAAGGTACAACTATCATGAAGAGAATAATAAAGATAAACAAGTTTCACGAACGTAAAATCAGCATGCAACAAGTTCCACGAAAAGAAATCAGCACACAACAAGTTTGTTGAACAAAATCAATTTCACGAGGAGAAAAAAACAAGGCACACATTCATGAGGTGAAAAATCAACATGCAACAAGCTTCACGAACACAAAATCAGCATGCAAAAAATTCCACGAAAAGAAATCAACATGCAACAAGTTCGTTGAACAAAATCAGTTTCACCAGGAAAAAATTAATATAAAAGTTTCGCAAAGAGAAAAAAAATCAACATACAACGAGTTTGACTAACAAAAGAAGTCAGCATACAACAAGTTCCACGAACAGAAAATATGCATGCAATATGCTCCATAAACAAAATTAGTTTCACGAGGAGCCAAAAAATAAATTTACATGTTTCGTGAAGAGAAAAAATCAACTTGCAACAAGTTTCACGAACAAAAAAAATAGCACGCAGCAAGTTCCATGGAAATAACCCGTTTTCGCAATGAGAAAAATCAATGTGCAAGTTTCATGAATATAAAAATCAACATTTAACAAGATTTCCGAACAAAAAATTAGCACATAACAAGTTTTATGAACAAAATCAGTTTCATGTAAATAAAAATCAATGTATAAGTTTTTACGAAGAGAAAAGCCAATATGTAACAAGTTTCTCGATAAAAAATTATTATGCAAAAAGTTAAACAAACAAAAAAACTGATTCTACTGAAAGTAAGGAGCAACGTTAAAACTTAAAACAAACATAAA
Organism: Artemia sp. Kazakhstan ARC1039; assembly: GCA_029168905.1. NCBI lineage: Eukaryota > Metazoa > Arthropoda > Branchiopoda > Anostraca > Artemiidae > Artemia > Artemia sp. Kazakhstan ARC1039. The sequence continues at coordinate 3,507 of JAQQPU010020011.1, forward strand.
TTGTTACGTATTTGAGAGGTTTTGCTTCATCGTCAATTACTCGCTCTTTACCCTATCTCTTTTTTACTTTCAAAAAAGCTATTTTTTCCTATTAAATGGCGTATGTGATTCAGGGGTCATTCTTAAGGAATTGAAAGAAATCTAGACTTTTAACGTAAAGCTAGAGGTATTGACGAGGGGATGAAGCCCTTCAAAAATTTAATAATTTCTGTTCGTGTTTAATTTTATTGTCGCTCCTTACTTTCAGTTGAAAAAATTGTTTTTGAATTTCATATGTATATTAAACTGACAATCCACGGCCATTTTTTTCACTAAGGTATAAATTATGTTCTGGTCTTGGGAGGGAGGGCATGTTGTTTGTCAGCCCATATCTCTTTCAACATGGCTTGTAAGTTTCAACTTAACATTTCAAGATGTTCCTTAAAAATTCTTTATATATCTATCAGATAGGAAGCATCGCGGCCACCATTATTTGAGGAAGAGGAGGGTCTCTTTCTATTTAGATTTTAACGCAAAACCAGTGCCACAGGTAGTGCTGCTAGAGTTTAGTAGTGCAATCGAGAGGCCACAGGTAGTGCTGCTAGAGTTTAGTAGTGCAATCTTGCTTTTTACAATTCTTCCAGCACTAAAATTACGACCAGTGTGGGTTCAAGGCATGCTCCTGTGGACTTCAAGCTAAGCTAAAAGAGACTATGTACATAAAGTGTGTCAAAATGAGGCTTGTATAATATACCAGGAACGGCTAAAGATATTTGAAAATTTCAGGGTGTTATCAAGAGAATAAAAACGTTATTCAAAATAAAATATGGCTGCTGCACATATCCCTAATTTTGTGATAAATTTTTCTATCCATTAAAAAATGAAGCCCAAAACAAATAAAACTTACTCTAAATAATCTTTTTAAACTCATATCAAAGAAAATAATTAAAAAATAAACGAAGTGAAACAAATTGAAAAAATAAAAGATTAAGTTTCTACGGGGCTCTTTACAAGAGACCAAGTAAGAGCACTGCCTCTGATAGTCTTATTGATAATCATTTCCAGATTGGAAGTCTTTTTAGGTTGTTTTGTGCTTGTTTTCATTTCCTTAAATTACCATTTTGTTTTGCTGGCCATCATATTAAGCATATCTAGTCTCAAATTATTCAAATTTTTATTTTTGTGTTTCTTTTCGTTGTTATTTATGCTATCATATGCATCAATTTGCCTAAATGTTGGGGCAACCTCTATCAGATTTTTGCTGAGATATATTATGAGCAACCTAGTGGTTCATGTTTTCGATACCATTATATACAGTTGTGATATAATATTTGCATTTCGGTAATCAATACTGTTTTTTTCATACATACAATTTTGTATTTTAGAATCTAATCAATTTTATGCCACTGCTCAACCAATTTTTTTGGGAATATGTATTGGTTCGTTGATGATGATGATTTTTATGTTGAACTTTTCAAAAATACATAATGTTGAGCCAACTAAAAATAGGTGAGCATTAGCAGTTCATATTTTATAACCACTCAGGTCCTTCACAACCTTATTTTTGCTTTGTACTACCAGTTTAAGCTTACTTTGTAACGAAAATGAAGTAAAAATATATATAATTGAACAATCCCCAATATAAAAAAAATAAACAGAGATTATTTACTTTGCCTTGCGCTTTTTATATGTGAAACTTTTGGCTTCCTTACTATTAGGAAACAAATCAACAGCTACATGGCCATTTCAAAAATAGAGGTTCTCGAGGACCTGGTAATAACTTCACTCATTGTCTCTCATTCTTAAAGTAGGCCTACTCGTGACTGCTTAAAGCAATTTAGGGAGGCAATATTTTTTTTCATTGTATATTCAATTGTAAAAATATCGCGCTAGGGAATAAGATTTTAAAAAGACACTAAAATTTGAACCTGGCTTCAGATTTCATGCTGTATTTTAGTGCTATTTAGGATTTATGTTTTGAAACACATTCAAGATCGGTTAATGGGTAAAATTCCTGTTTTTTATTTCATTTTTGTCTAAACTTAGATGCACAAGACAAACTATGACAAAAAGGAAAGAATATAAAATTATAATGATAATAATTAGAATAACAACATAATGAACGTTTAGCCAATATGAAATATATCCTAAATAATAAATACATTCAAATCAAAGAAAGAACCTACATTGAAGCTGAAAATGAACGGAAGTCATTCCGCATATAAGGGAATAGGGCCCTTCGGTACTTTCAAAATAATGTTTTTAGCAGGGTTCACCGAATACATTCTTGAACTTTGTATATCTTTTTATGTTTTTATTGTAAAATCTCTGTATGTTTTTATTGAAGAAACTAGTGTTTTTTATTATGGATTTACGTCAAATTCTAGCACCAAGTTAAATGTTTCGTTTATTTTAATTAAAGCTTTTTTGACCCCTTTGTTTATATAAAAATGAAAAAAAAAACTTCATTTCATAAACAACTTGAAGAAAAATCGCTCGTATAGTAAATTCACTTTTCAAAGTAAACTTGAACTTTCTTAATTTAAATGTTATTTACATATAAGATTTCGCGTCAATACAGTAGAAACCGTGTAGTGACTTCAATCTACGTCAATTTAAGTAAATGTTACAAAAAAATATCTAAAAACATTAAAGGTTAAAGTTAGTAAAAGTTAAACGTTGAAACTAAATACTATCTGAATTGCAAATTAAAGGTCAAAAATAAAAAATTCAAGGTTGAATATAAATACTATCTGAATAATCGTAAGACTAATCTAAATTACCATTTCAATAATTGTGTTACGAAACTTCGGATATTATTCTTAACCTCCTTAAGCCATTATTTTCTAATTTTAATGAAAGACTGCTAAAAATCATTTCTCTGCTGTGGCGTAATTTCTATTATATCTTTAATAGGTGATGTTAAAAGTAAAGATTACCATAAATTAGTATCTAGAAATAATTTAAACCTGATTTTTTGGAAGGGTAACTACCTTTAAAGACATTATGACACTGGTATACTCCAGGGAAAAAAATCAAAAAAAATTTTGCAAACCGTTCAATACTAAGCTGCAGAGTTTGAAATTTGACAATATCATTGATGAAGGGAATAATTTAAGGGAAATAATTTGTGAAGTTGCTATTAGTGTCTTTTACTATTGCTATTGCTTTTGCTGAATTTGCTATTGCTATTAATATTTATAACAAAGTTATGAATATTAGTGAAAATGCTTTAAGTTTTTAAAGATGGGAAAACAAGCTTTTACAAGAAATATGTGAGCTATAGGACATATTAAAATAAGACGAATGTAAGAAAAGAGAGAAAAGGCATTAAAATATGAACTATTTGGGTTTAAAGTGGAGAACATGGATAATATTACCGGGTATCTGGAAGATTCAGCTAGAAAGCATAATAGTGAATTATTTTACTTGCATGTTAATAAACTGAGAAGAAGTAGTCAATCTGAACTTGTACCAGTTAAAAAAAGAACGAAGTCAAAATAAGCAATAAATGACATAACATTTTGAGAATTTGCTAGGCTGAAACAGAGTTAAAGGAAAATATTAAGGGGAAACTATAAAATTTGTGATAACTTAGATATGAAGAAAGATTTTGTTATGAGGAAAAATTAGCTAAATACTAAAAGGGTTTAAAAATGATGAGGTTCCATGTGTCGATAGCGTGTTATAATTTTGATAAATAAGGTGGCCCTGAGGTTAGAAATATGTTACTGAAGATTATAAATGTGATTTTTGAAAAAGGGGGAGTAATCTTAGGAAAACCTAACTTAAACTGCTTTATAAAAAAGGTGATAAGAATGAGTTTGGTATTTATTGAGACTTTAGCCTTGTTTCTCCATGTAGAAAATTGTTTAGTAAAATGGTTATTTTAGACTAATACATGAAGTAGCCAAAGTTATGACAGAAGAACAGTGCAGTTATTGGACAGAAATCGTCTCGACCAAGTTTTCAATTTTAGATTAGTAATTGAGAACTGTCTGAGCTATAAAACACCTTTTAACCTAGCCATGCTACAATAAGAGCAATCGATCGATTGTGTTGATAGACGATCTTGGGCGAAGGGATTGTCCATGTATGGTAGATCAGACATATATTTCAGAGTGATTAGTGCTATATACGAGACTAACATTGCTGCAGTTAAAATAGGACATGAGGTTAGCAACTAGTTTTGTATTAAATCAGGAGTTGAGCTGGATCAACTCCTGGATCAAAATCAGGAGTTTTCTTGATCCTCGGTTATATCGATCATTTTGATGGACTTTGTCTTAAGGATTGTGAGAAAGGCAATGGGTGGACAGAATCAAATGGGGAGAAAAAATTTCCAGGCCGCAGATTATGCTGATGATTGAAACATCCTAGAGGAAAGTGTGAGCAAAATGAAGAAACCTATAGAAGTTTAGAGAGTTCTTGGTGCAAAGATAGGCTTAAAAATAATAATTAAAAGACTAAGTTGCTAAAGCTAAGAAGAAATAAAAATAGAAAGGTGACTTTGGGTAACACACAATTTGAGCAAATGCAGAGCTTTACTTACCTTAGTAAAATCATTAGTAAAGAAGGTGGGAGAAGAAAATATATCAAAGTAGAATATCCTAGGCTCGGATTTCTTATAAATTGAAAAAGGTTTGGAAATATAGGAGCACAAGTCTGCCAAACAAGTTTAAAATATTGGAAGCTGTAGTGATGATAGTGGTCAAGCTCTGAAGCTTGACACTAAAAATGAGTGAAAAGTTGCAAGATAATTTTTAGAGAAATTGCCTAAGAATTTTTATTTGGAAAACCCGCTGACTGACAGTATTTCAAAAGTAAGCTTTTCGAAAACCTTGGTTCTTTCCAGCTTTCTAGGGCTATAGTGAGAGAAATATTTAGATTGATAGGGCATGTGCTGTGAATTAAGGATGACACATTGCCGAAAATTTTAATTTTATCCAACTGTCTAGGGGTTAACGGAAAGCTGGTCTTCCGCAGTTAGGGTCGGAATATTTCTTAAATAAACACTCAGGGGAAAGGTAAATTCCCGGGTTGCTGTAACGAGACAGGCTTTGAATAGGTTAGGATGGAGAGGAAGCGTGCGCAACTGTGATGGCTGAAGGTGACTTGATGCTGCGTTATCTCGTAAGTAGTAAAAGTAGTTTTATTTTTTAAGTAAAAGGTTTCAAAATAAATTTTATTCTTTTTTAATAAGAATAGTTTTTTCTCTTGTTAAGAAAAGAATATTTTTAATTTTTCTCAGTTTTCTTTATAAGCATTAAGATTTTGGCAGACTATTTTTATGTTGAATTATATTTTGTAATAATTTAAAACAAAAGTTGCACAATTATGCTTTGTTTTGACAGGCATATGTAAAAATAGTCATTCAAGTGGGGTTAAAATCTAAATAATATTTGTGACTCTATAGGTGTCATGGATTGGACCTCAATTTCACAAAGTTTAGCATAGGCAAATACTCGTATTAGTTGAATGTCTTCCTCCATTAACCCTGAAAGCTTCAGCTTTCTTCCGCTAAACATTTCTGACAAATCCAAAAACGTGTTTTGAGAATATATCATGCTTGTTTTAATTTAGTTCAATTTCAGACTCAGATGGCTTACGCTTTATTACCTTAAGACAATCAGCTATAAATGAGATAATGCATAATTATAATCATAGCGAGATAATGAGATAATGCATTTCGAAAAGAAAGTGATCCACATAGTGCGTTTTAGCTTAGTTTAGAATTCACAAAAAAATTCTATGAATGTTCAATCTAACACCCTTAGTCTTTTCTGGCATATTGTAGAGACATCCTTTTGACAGACAGGATACAGGTAGCTTATTTTATCAATATTTACAATATTTTGTCAATATTTTAAAAATTCATACCAGATTTATAAACATCGTGCCTATGTGACAAGTTTTTACTTTCAATGGTTAAGAGAATTTGCAAAGTTGGACTATTTCAACACATATCAATCAATGAAAAAAGGACAAGATTTCAAAAACGCCATCCGACGATGTCAAAAACAAAAGAAAAGTGCCCAGGGCATCTTTGTAGTCAATTAAATATGACAATACTAGTGATATAGCCTGGAAGATGTACCAGAACCAGAACAAAAGTAGCGAAGGAAATGCTTCAACTAAGCATCATCAGAGGTCCGTAATAAAATACATCAGAACCAAAAATATAGAATTTACGGTCGAAAACTAGTCTTTTTTAGGATCTGAGAGTCTTTTTGAGGATCCCTTAAAATTTCAATTCAATACCTTACTCTAATCCTGAGATGTTTTATCTTTGCTTTTTTGACATCTTTGATCTAGTTGTAAGCTTTTAATTTAGTTTACTACTCATAGTAGTTGTATTAGTAATAGCATTAGTTTTAGTCATAGTAGTTGCAGTAGTTGTAGCAGTAGCAGCAGTAGCAATAATAATTACTCTATTGTAAGTAGTAGTAGTAACAATAGCAGTCTCAACTAGCTAAAATTGCAGTTACAAGCGTCAAAAGTTTCAAGTAATTTGCACTTTACTGACAAAAAATATAAATATTTTTACTTCTATGACTTCAATAAATCAAATAATATAAACATTTTGATTACTAAATATCAGTAAATTTATATTAAACTGACAATGCACATTTATTTGTATTTTTAAACTAAAGTGCAAATTTCGTTCTGGCCTTGAGAAGGCACAGGGGTTTTGAGCCCAACTCATGTAAATTTCTACACGTTTTGAGTTTGACTTGCTTATTTACTGTAATCTCTGTTCGTTTTGGCTTTCATTTATTTATGGATGCAGATTTGTGGTGGTTTCACGCTTTGAGTAGTATAAGGGCTATAGGTCCTAACGGACCTATAGCCATTATATCCTAACGGACCTAACGGACCTATAGCCAGTTAGATCATTTGAATTTATTTTTGCTCATTTTGTTTAATGGAGTTCTTTACTTTTCTTTGAAAACTGATTTGGTGGAATTTTTTCAATTAATTTTTATTCGTTTTATATTGACATAGTCTTTTCAGGGAAAAAGAAAATAGAACTTTAAATCTTTTTGTTTTTTTAAGATTTTATAGTTTGGCCTGCTATTTATATGCTGAAAAAAATTTTCAGCAATTTTTAACAAAATACACCCTTTTAAAATCTAGACAGAAATAGTAGTGTTTAATTTAGTTTCATATCTCCTCTAGTTGACCTGAAATTGAATACTTGCTACCATTCGCAAAAAAAATCTGTTTACTTTCTTTGATAGCTTGGATACACTTTCGCTATTTTGATCTGGTTAAATTTTAAAAGCAGAATTAGCCCCGAAACTTTGAAAATAATACCTTCAGTCGTTCTTGGGACACTGCTAAGATGCCTTATTGGGAATTAGCATTAACACTGTGTTTTTTAATTTAATCTTAAGGCAACATTTAGTTTTTAAATATAATGGGCAAATGATAGGGGGGGCGGGGGAAGGGGATTAGTTGCCCTCCAATCACTTTTGATTATTAAAAAGAGCATTTGCCTTTTCTTTTTGAAATTGAATGAGCCCTTTTCGAAGTTCCCACGACAACTCCTTCGATACGAAGCGCCCTGGTCTAAACAACAAATACAACAAAAATCCATTATACCCACATCGATCTTTACTATAAAAATTGCAAGCCTTCTAATCACTTTTGACTATTAAAAAGGGCACTATTCCTTTCGATTTCCAATCGAATGAGCCCTTTTTGAAACGACAACGCTTTCTATAAACACCTTATATGCCCCCAGGGCATACATTACCACCCTACTCTATGGGTAGTTAGGGTGGTTGTCATGCTCTAAGACATAATTTCCAGAACTTTCAACTACGTTAAACAAAATGGGTATCTAAGAATTTTGATTGGATATGTTTGGGGAAATGGGGGTCGTGATAGGGGTTTTACTCACTCTCCAATCACATTCAACTTTAAAAAGACACTAGCTCTTTCAATTTCCAATTAAAACCTCCCTTTTGAAGTTTTTATGACAACACTTTCAATGAAAACCTTATATTCCCCAGGCCATAACTTACAACCCTTGCCCTTAGGGCTGGGGGATTGTAATTCTATTATACCTAATTTCCAGAATTTTCGACTACGTTTACCAAAAGGACTATCTAAAAAATTTGGATTGGATGTGTTTGGAGGAATGGTGGACGTGAGAAGGGGGTTAGTTACCCTCCATCACTTTCGACTATTAAAAAGGGCACTAGCCCTCTCAATTTCCAATTGAGTGAGCCTCTTTTGAAGTAATACGACAACTGCATCTACAAAACCCTTATATTCCCCCAGGGTATAACTTACAACCTTTGCCCGGTGGGCTTTGAGGGGTTGGACATCCTTAAATACGTAATTTCCAGAACTTTCAACTACGTTGAACAAAATGGCTATCTCTAAACTTTGATTGAAAGTTTTTGGGGAAATGGTGGGCGTGAAAGAGGGGTTAATTACCTTCCACTCACTTCCGACATATAAAAAGAGCAATTTCAATTTCTATTCAAATGAGCCCTTTTTGAAATTAAAAAAAAAAATTTCTATATAAACCTTATATTCCCCCTGGGCATAACTTACAACTCTTGCACTGACGGCTCTGAGGGGTTATCATTCTAAAAGACCTAATTATCAGAACTTTCAACTACGTTGAACAAAATGGATATCTCAATATTTTAATTGAATGTTTTTGAGAAAATGGTGTGCGTGAGAGGGTTGCTAGTCGCTTTCCAATCACTTTCAACTATTAAAAATCCACTAGCCGTTTCAATTTTCAATTGAATGAGCCCTTTTGAAGTTTCTACGACAACGCTTTCAATAAAAACTTTTTATGCCCCCAGGGCATAACTTACAATCCTTGCCCTGAGGGCTGTGGGGGGGGGGGGGTGTCATCCTTAAAGACCTCACTTCCAAAACGTTTAACTAAGTTGAATAAAATGGCTATCAAAAATTTTGATTGAATGTGTCTGGGGAAAAGGGGGCGTGAGAGGGGATTAGTTGCTCTCAAATCAATTGCGACTATTAAAAGGGGAACTAGCACTTTGAATTTCCAATGGAATGAGCCCTTTTTCAAGTTTCTATGACAAATATTGCAATAAAACTTTATATGCCCCACAGCATTATTTATATCCCTTACCCTGAAGACTGTGGGGGAGTGTACTGCTCAAAGGTATAATTTCCTGAAGTTTAAACTGCGTGGATCAAAATGGCTATCTCAAAATTTTGATCGGATTTGTTTGGGGAAATGGTTGGCGTGGAAAGGGTGTTAGTTGCCTTCCAATCACATTCGACTATTATAATGGGCACTATCCATTTCAATTTTAAATCAAGCGGGCCCTTTTTGAAGTTTCTACGACAACACGTTCTATAAGAACCTTACATACCCCCAGGGCATATTTTGCAACCCTTGCCCTGAGGACTGAGTGGGGTGGGTTATCATCCACAAAGACCTAATTTATATAATTGAAAACTGCGTTTAATAAAATGACTATCTCAAAATTTTGATTGTATATGTTTGGGGAAACGTGGGCATGAGAGGTGGAGTTATTTGCCCTCCAATCGCAATTGACTAATAAAAAGAGTACTATTCCTTTGAATTTCCAATCGAATTACCCTTTTTGATGTTTCTACGACAACGCCTTCTATAAAACCTTTATTTTTCCCCAGGCATAAATTTCAACCCTTGCCCTAAGGGCTGTGGGGGAGGGTCTCCCACAAAAACATAATTTCTATCTAAAAATCAACTATGCTGAACTTAATGGCTATCTCAAAATTTTGATTGGATATGTTTCGGGAAATGGAGGGTGTGAAAGGGGTATTAGTGGCTTTCCAATAACTCTCCACTATTAAAAAGGGCACAAGTTACTCCAATTTCCAATTGAATGAGCCCTTTTCGAAGTTTCTACGACAACTTCTTCGATACAAAGTGCCCTTCTCTAAAGAAAAAATAATAAATAATATATTTTGCCAACATTGTTCTCAGTTGCCAAAGGGCGTAACTTAAAACAATTGTCCTGAGGGTTTTGTGGGAGTGCCCTCCTCAAAAATATATTTCTATCTAGAAATCAACTACGCTGAGCAAAATGGTTATCTCAAAATTTTGATTCGACTTGTTTTGGGGAAAATGGGCCTGGTGGGTGCTAGTTACACTCTAATCACTGTCGACTATTAAATAGGGCACTGGCCAGTCCAATTTTCATTTGAATGAGCCGTTTTCAAAGTTTCTACGACAACTCCTTCGATACGAAGTGCCCTAGAATGGAAAAAAAAGAAAAAATAATAATACATTGTGTCAGCATCGTTCTTTAATTAGGCAGCGTGATTGCGCTGCCTCTGATACCTATAGAATATTAAGAGAACCAAAACTTCTGTGAAAATCCTCTGCAGTAGTAACGTAAGACGTTCCGAAAGCTCAAGACCACTATTTTTTATTATGTAGCGCAGTGCTTGCAATTTTCGATTTCAACTTTTCCTATTTTTATATGAATTTTTCCTTAAATTCCCTATGTTTAGGTCTGATTTTTCTCCCTTGAGAGAAGGGGATATTTTTCTTTACATTATCGCAAAATCTAAATGATTGCATGATTTAATGCTGCAGAGCAGAGCATCAAATTGTTATTTTTTACTTCAGATAATGATACATATAACATGTTTTCCACTACCCAGAAAACATAAGAAAGTTTAATTAGGCGTCATCTCCAGCACTTCATCGCCCTTGGCGTTTGCTCTCGTCTTGAAGCCAGTGACAGTTTTTGTATGCTTACAGTTGATAAAGTTTTATATTCGTTTTTCAAGCAGTAATTTACTCAAACAGGTGAGACTAGTTTGACATTCTGTAGCCAATTTCGGATGTCTGTTATATTATTTTCAGTGGACTAAGCAAACGCTCAGTTGGTAAATTGCTACAAGGTATAGAGAAGATCCGTGATATATGCTTCCGCAATTCCGGACACTTAGATTTTGCCAGTTCAAGTCTCAAGACTAAATAGCTTTATCCAGTACTGTTCAACTGACAGGTTATCAACTTGGGCTTCTCCAAAATGGAGCTCAGTGATTTCAAGTCATTGCCTGTGACCTCCATTCTACGTCCATTTTCCGGAGGCAACACTTTTCTCTTAGAACGGGAAATCCCACAAACAGTGGCCTTAGAGATTTTGGTTTTTAATTTCTTGCATTTCTTAGTTCAACCAAAGCGTCTTGGAAGGTCTAAAATGTGCATGATTAGGACTATATTTTATTTTCAACAAGACAGATAAAAGAGACCAATATTATCATTTGGCCCTTGAGCATCTACGAGTCCTTGCATTGAATTGGTTGCAGCTATTTCCACATACGTCTGGTTTAAAAGGTAGGTACTCACATGAAAGGTAAGGATCCAATTTGGTAAACAAAGAAACGCTGCGTATATAGTCCAGTTTCATGAAATTAGACGCAACATCATTAACAAGTTTGCTGGCACTTGCCTTTAGGAAATGAATAACTGGAAGCTCAGATTGAAAAACTTTCTTGAGTTCATTGGAGAGGCCAAGAGAGTAGTCCATGAATTCAAGGTATGGCTTTGTCAATTTAATTTATAATGTTGACAAGATAAGGTCATTGGTTGCAGTTGGGTCGTGAAACGTGGTTTCTTTGAAATACTGAGTAATAGCAACCCGATACTCAATAAGTCCCTTTATGCAGGCCTGAAGGAATAACCAATGGGTTTATCCTGGTGCAAGACTTGAGGGTGCTTTGGATTAAAAGAACTCCTGAAATTCAGCATACTTATCTCGTATGGAAGCATTTCTGGAAAATTGGGCTTAGATATTTCGTGCCAAGTCTTCTAGTTTCTTGGGAAGTGACAGGCATGCATAGGATTAACATAAGTTAATAGATGGCATGAGCATTTCACATTCAATATTTGGGACACCATGGCTTTCATTAGCGTTGAAGCAGATCTATTGGCTCCAAACCAGATGTTAGTAGTATTTGTACAGAATCCAACAATATTTTGCTAAGGAATCGAGTTTTTTTTTCAATGACTAGTTTGATTCAGATAGTAAGACCCTCAGCCAATCCATCACTAAATTCATTTGATGATATTGTTCATTGATGATATTGTCTGCTAATGTCCTTTTTATTCTGCCTGCGATTTCACTGTCTATTGTCACATTATTTTTACATAGATAGCAGTTTTGGCACATTGACATGATATGATTTATGATGTTGATGCAACTGTATGCATGTCTTCTTTTTCCTTTTGCATTTATTCGAATGCTAACACCGGAAGAATTGCGATAAGATCTATCAACGGCTAACATGCTACCAGAACCATTAGCTAGAAGTTGTCCCTCTTCATCAACTATTATTTTTAAGTTGGCATTCTCTTTGACTACTAATTTCTCTGGTAATGTTACTCTCGCATATCCACCACT
>JAQQPU010020012.1:0-15886 GCA_029168905.1 Artemia sp. Kazakhstan ARC1039
CTCATACCATGGGATATACTTATCAAATTGAACTGTTCTAACAATTTTTTCGGGATTCCTAAACGGAAGTTCAACTTGACAATTCTAATCGTTTTTAAAAGATCTTAAATTTACGCCTTTACCCTTCTAAATGACATTTCTCGAAGATATCATCGTTTTCGTGTGTCTGATAGTGAACAAGAAATTAACAAACCGAAAAGATCAAAGGGAAACTAGAGAACTCTTTCATAAGGATACCACTTAGAAAGTTTTCATAGGATGAAACCTGGCTGCAGTTGACCTCGTGTATGTCAAACTTTGGAGAGTCTTGTTATTTAAAGGTCAAGAAACCTTTTGTGGCTGTAAATAAATGTCTTTTCCAGACTATACAACTGAAATTTTAATAGATATGAATTGATTGTTCATTTTCTGTATATGACGAGTGTAGCGAGGCAACCTCCTAAAAGGTGAAAGTTTTTTTATTTAAATTTTATTCTAAAATGTTACTATAAAAAATTAGCTTTCTTCTAAGTAAATGGCTCTACATATGAAATATTTTCTGCCCAGTTTTACCTTTGCCCAGTCATATATCTCTGCCCAGTCATACATATATTTTTATCTCTGCCCATGAGCTATATCTTTGCCCAGTTTTAGAACTGCTTCGGCAGTTTTCCCCCTTCCTGGGGGACGCAGACTTAAGCCTCCACTCAAATTGACCCCCCCCCCTTTTCTAATAAATTTATCCACCCATTTAGGTGTTTGAAGTGACATTAAGCTGGGTTCCAATTGAGACATAGGAATTCGGTTTATCCGAGATTGATAGTGAGACTTGCAAGCGTCAATAGGTTTGCACCTAAGGTCATCAAAATGTTTTATTACTGGAGCTGACAGGCAAATGTCCCTAGCAAAAATTAATAACCATAATAGCATCAAAAAGAGTATTGGAGACATTGCACGAGTGCATCATAAGAGGGTCAAAAGAGGGCGCGTCAACAGCACAAAAGGGTCTATGCAGTCCGAATGAATTTTAGAATGAGAAAACTAGGTTTATATATTTAAACTACAAAAACCTTGCGACATAAATTTGACATTTGTTTCGGTTGAAACAAATCACATTCTACAGAAAAAAACATGGGAACTAACTGAGAGAAAATGTAACTATACTTAAACCATAAAGCCCTTTATTTTTTCCAGCGAAAGGTATGGGCAACCTCAATCTACTCTTCTACAGGGTTACAACTGACCTGATTAAATAATAAGTCCTAGCCAGACCGTACAATATTCGCAATGCTTAAAAAAGCCAAGGAAATGCATATGAAACAATTATTAAAAACGATTTTATCTGACACCGCACATTCACCGTGGGGAAGGGGGAAGTGCTCCCCAAAAGCCATCTATTGATACTGCTAAGATAGGGTTCAACAGATACATGAGACACAGGGATCAAACTGGATGAAAGGCAAGGGGAATATCTAGTACACATTACGGAACTAGCATACTAAAACAGGTTTAAAGGAAGAATATATCTAACTATGGGATTCGACTAAAGTACTGCCTTCATTTTAATTTCATTTTTCTTTAATTTTTTTTTTTAGCACAGTGACTTTGAGCCTTTCGCAAGATTTTTGTATTTTTTTTTTCTTTCTAAAGGATTTTAAAACTACAATTGAAAATTTTCTTAACCTAAAAAGTACCCGGTAAGACTAAAATATCTAGAAAAAATTGTAATTTATGTTAAAAAAAAATCCTAGCAATTTTTCAAAACTACTTCTACTATTGCTACCACTGATATTGCTACTATAAAACAACATTAGGCCAACCCAGTTGTATCCACTCCCCTTCATCAAACAGTTCGTTGTAGCAAATTGTAAGTAAGGAGTAATGCTGCTCAATAGTAACCAGACTCTAAGAAACAGAGTCTTGATAACAACAGATACATAAAAAAAAATCCGAATTTTGATGCTTATTCAAAGCATCTAAAGTTACATCAAATTTTATTTTACCCATGAAAAGTTAAGAGCCAGAGAAAATTTGCCCAATTTTCAAAAAAGGGGAGAAACAATCCCAAAAATTTCGAAAAAGAGGGGAAACAATCCCAAAAAATTTAGTGATCTTAATGAAGATCAAACCATCAGATTCAGCATACCAAGGAACCCTGCTGTAGAGGTTTCAATCTCCTATACACAAAAAGTAGAATTTTGTATTTGTTTCTGTTTTTTGCAAGAAGAAAGATCACGGATGGGTGTTTATTTGTTTGTTTTTTGTTTTGTTTTTTTCCCAAGGGTGATCGTATCGAACCAGTAATCGTAGAAGGTCGAGGGAGGGCTTAATTGATCGGAAGCCAAAAGTTCTAGTGCTCTTTTTAAGTTACCGAGAATACTGGAGAACAGCCAGCGCCCTCCCACGCTCATTTTTCCCCTAAAGTCACCCGACCAAAATTTTGAGATAGTCGTTTTTTCAGAACAGTCGAAAAATCTATGTCTTTGAGGATAACCTAACCTCCCACAATCCCCGGGGGAAGGGCTCCAAGTTATGAACTTTGCCCATTGTTTACATATAGTATTGGTTACTGGAAGATATAGGCTACAGGTGTTTTTTAGAGGGTATTTTTTTGGTGGATGGGGGAATGTACGTGAAAGAATCTTTTAGTGGGTGTATTTTTCGTAGAGGAAGGAAATTTACCATGGGGGACCCTAATCAATAGTTCGCTCTTTACGCTAAAGTTGTTTTTAGCACTGTTAAAATACCTTTTTATTCTAATTAAACGCCTTATGTGATTCAGGAATCACTTTTAAAGAATTGGGACAAAATTCGAGCTTTAGCGCAAACAGCGAGGTATTGACGAGGGGGCGACCCCCTCAAATACTTAATAATTTCTGTTCGCTTTAGGTTTTAATGTTGCTCCTTACTTCCAGTCGAAAAAAATAGTTTTTTTATTTAATCTTAAACTCAAAGACAAGACATTGCTACAAAGTCGATATTAGGCTATCATTTCCTTGAAGGTAGAAACTCTTCAAGGTCACTTAGCGACGTTGCTCTATTAGTCAAACTCGTAAACCCTCCCCCTCAACCCGATAACGTTTTGAGTTGAGTTTTCTTCAGGGATAGGTACAAAAAGGGAGCTTTTGATGAAAAGGAGACCAACAACCCTCTAACAAAAAAGAAAAATTTCAAGATGTGTATCAGAATTTTTTCTAATTTTGGAACATTTTTATGAATAAAATCCTTCTCTCCATTTACATTATCGTTCTGGAAATTTACAGTGTTGGCAAAAAAAGAAAGCAAACAAATGTCAGGAATAATAAAAGCAAGATAAATAAGTAAACAACTGAAAAAATTAAAAAAGTAAGAGAAGAAAAATGAGAATGGGGTTTTACAAGGCCAATGAAAATTCTGCATAGAACGAAACAGATGTTTTCGGAGGAAAAGTGCTCCTCTTCTTCAGCAATGTTAGAGAAAGTCTCAAAGAATCAAGTCCACTTTTTCCTAGCGAAAATATGAACGATATAGACCAGACAAAAAAAAAAATAAATAAAAAAATACAGAGTGGAAATAACAAAGAAACAAAAGCCCACGTTGTCGGAATTAAAAAGCTAACAGCGTGAAAGAAAATAACAGGTAAACTCAAAATTAAACGAACTAAAAACAATTAAAACGAAAAAAAAAAAATAAAAAAAAAGGCAGTCAACTACAACCCAAACACCAACTACTAAAAATAAGTTCTCATTAGGACACTAGACAAGCCACTAGATCGTGGTTTTTGTCTTTTTATTTTTATGTGGTCTATATTGTTTGCATTTTCACTCAGAAAATGTATACTTCATTCTTCTAGACTTTCTCTAAAATTGCTTAAGAGAGTTGTCTTCCTGAAATATCCGTTTTGTTTCATCCAGTAATTTCGTCATCTTTATAATACCCCATTCTCACTTTTCTTCTCTTTCGTTTTTTATGTTTTGTGATTGCAGGTCAATGTGGCTTGTGAAATTATCTTTAAATAGACAAAGTAGATAACAAACTACATTTACATTCTAATAGAATATAACATTAAATGTGATATTAAACTAAAATAAAACGTTAGCAAAGTAATTGTAAAAACAGTTATTTTACCTTGACTTAAGTTGGATATACTGTCGAAGCAGTCTTCTCCTTCTGAATTCACACTAAAATGTAATGAGGCACTGCTGCTAACCCCACTAGAGCTGAAGGATATCATAGAATCAGCCAGCCCAGAGGAAGATGGGGTTAAGGTTGTATTCTGATTTGCTCCTAGATGCTGACCATAATTCAAAGAAAATCTCTTTTGTATGGAGGCATCCTTACAATCCTGTCTCTGAAAATATAGATGAAGTAATATAAATTGGAGGACCAAAATGCCATACTAGATTTTCAAATAATATAATTTCTCACTTTCAAAAATTGCGTTAATAAAGAAGCTAGATACACAAACATTTCAGTAAACTTTCAAGATATTTTCTAGCGAGAATTATCTAACGGATAATCAGTTAGCGAATTAGAAACGACAGCATTTTTACAAAAATAAAATATCCGTATGCCTAAAATACATGCCATATAGATTCAAGTAAGTAGGAATGATGGCTTGTTTCGGAATGGTCCAGTTTAAATTTATTTTCCGGGGGGTCGTTCATCTCTCGAGATGGTCATTTTATAGCAACCTTTCAGTCAGGAAATATCCATCTTAAACAGTTTTCTACGTTTCGGGCAACAGTTCCCTCCAGCCCTTACTATGAATGCCACTGACTACTCACACTCGCGAATGGCCCAACACTCACTACGCCATGCCACTACAAATAAGTTAAGAATCTTGAAATCTTGAAAGAAAATCGCGCATTAGTTCTATCAGTTAAACCAGCTTGAAAAATATTCAAGTATTTATTCGTTAATAGATTAGTTAATTATTATTTCAGTTTGTGAGCAGAAATTCAAAAACTTCTGCTCACAAAACTTCAGTTACCAGTGACTGCAAAATAAAAAAAATTTCCCTTTTGAGATCCGTTTTTCGATCTCAAAAGGCAATTTTTCAACATTTTTTTTTTTCAAAATTACAAAGTTTTAAAAGCAGAACCACATTTTCGTCTGTTTTGTTTCATTGATCCGTGAAAATAAATAAGAAAAATAAAGTCGCGAAATTTGACAATGTTTTCTACCGTAAAACTTAATCATTGGGAATTACGTATTTAGCGAAAAAATAACATCCATATACAGTATATAGTTTTTAATGGTAAACAACGAACGAAAATAAACAATACGTTGATTTTCATAGATAACTATACCTTCAAAGGGGAACCATACCTTCTCAAACCTTTTGGTGCCAAATGTTTATAGCTGATTTTTGCTGATTTTTCCTTTGTTTTTTTTTTTTCCGCCCTCTACTATAAAACTATGTACTGTATATGGATGTCTCTTTGACTAAAGATGTAATTCCAAATTTGTCCTTATTAGTTTAAGATATATCTGGTTGTACTCCGCTTAACTACTAAACCTAATTGAACCTAATTAAACTAATTGTATTCCATTTAACCAATACAAAAGTAAATTTCGGTTTCACTGTCCTTAGCGCTTTAAAACACTACACCAATATTTTTCTTATAACTCAAATATTTTATTCTCATTATGTAAAATGCAGGATATACAAGCATAGCTTTTCATCTTATCCTTTATTTTAATAGCTCTTTAATTTCTCATTAATCGTTGTCACAACTTATATTTGTGATAATATTTTAAATCATATTTTTGTGCTATTTATATTAACTTAAATTTCTGCTTCTTTTGAATCCACAGTAACAGGAAAAAGGAGAAGGGTCTTAGAATGTAGACTTACTCTCCCTAAAATGTTGAAATTTGTATACGAACATAATAGGGACAGTGAATGAATACACAGAGCTAAATAGCAGTTATGTAATTTCGTCACAATCCTGGGAGGGGGGGGGGGGTGGAGTTGGAGCCAATTTTCCCTCGTCAAGTGAAATTTACAGTGTAAAATAAAAAAATGAGCCATATATTACCATAAAGGCAAAGGTATAATAAAGAAAACTGATCTGTTTCTGTGGATGCTTGAATTATATAAGCCCATCTTAGTTTTGAGAAGATTTGTGAAGACGCTAAATTTCAGCTGGGGGGGGGGGAGTTTTTCCCTTGCCCCATAGCAAATTAATTCCCTGCTAAGTAGGCAAGTGTTTGATGAGATTTGATTTCACCTTCTTATAGAATACTAAATTTTAACGATCCAAGCTAATCTTGCTTCATCGATATAATTTTATTTATCACAAAAACGAATAGCTTACATATTTTGATACAATAGCAGCCCTGAAAACACAGAGACTGAGCCCCCCTCCCCCTCGAAGAAATCCTGTGAAAAACCCTCATTTGAAATTATTGATGGTGCAAACCTATTGTACGAGTATGCACAAGATGTACAATTAGGCCTAAAAATGATAGTCCAATATTTTAGGTTGTAATTTTAAATAGTACGGTGGGGAAGGGGTCTTTGAATAAATACTCTTCCTGATATGCATATATACTTTTCCTGATTACTCACTGTTTTCAGTTTTACATCTATTTTATGTTTTATGTTTTATGCTTTATTTTATATTTTATTTTGTGTTTGTATCGATAAGCCAATGCTTGACATATTCTGACAAGTATCGATATAAAAAAGAATTGATTCCTTTTTGCCCCCTGCATAACCAAGTCCATGTTCACAAGTTAGAATTTACAAAGATATTAGTGGTTAAATAGCCATAGCCATAGCCTTTTTCATATGCCATATATCCAAGAATAATTACAGGTCAGTGGCAAGGAAAGTCAATTGGAAATGAATAAAATCATCTCTTCCTCTTATTGCTTGTCAAATACGGCTGCCTCAATCCATTACAGGGAATCTCAAGTGACGGGAAATCTAAGAGCTTTTATTCGCCGAAATAATTTCCATAGGAAGCAAAGCAACGAAAAGCAATAGCCTTTTACATCAAACAAATGTCAACATGTTTATTTCTAAGCAAGATAGAACAAAGGCTGCTTAAATCAAAGTGTCAAACATCAGGGATACTGTTTTATTAAAGAAAACAAAATAGATCACTGTCCTCTACTTCCATGGCTGGCCCCGATCCCTCATGGCACTTCCTGGCTGAAGAGCCATGAGGCGGAGATCAGTGCCACTGGTCTGGAGTGTATGTCACATTCATTAGCTGACCCTTTTTACCTTATAAAAAAGGTAAAAATACGGCATTGGACTTATCAATCCTTACCGGCTGTGCTGATCTCAGTTTTATGGCCCCTCAACGAAGAAGTGCAATGGGGGGTTGGGGCCAGCCATCATGTACTTTCACATACCTTTCATGTTTACCTTCCCGAAATTTGTCCAGGGACCCATTTAAAACCGGGTCGACCCTTGCTGAACTTACAGAGTCATGCGACTGACCCCCGTTCCAAACCAAATAGCATGCGACACAAGGACTCGAACCCCTGTCCTCAAGAACAAAGGATTTCAAGTCAGTCCTAACCTTATACTTCCATGATAAAAATTGTACATTATATCCACTTGTTTATTTTTGTGGTACATTTTGCAAGCCAATCACTTATTCCTTAAAAAAAAGTATTATTCCTTAAAGATCAGAAATTAAAAACAAATCAATGAAAATTTAAAGTTGCCCTCCAATCACTTTTGACTTTTGAAAAGGTCACTAGCTCTTTCAATTTCCAATTGAAAGGGCTCTTTTTGATGTTTCTACGATAACGCTCTCTATAAAAGCTTTATTACCCTTGCCCAGAGATGTGTGGGGGGTTTGTCATCCTCAAAGACATAATTTCCAGAACTTTAAACTACGTTGAAAAAACTGGTCATCTCAAAATTTTGATTTGATGTGTTTTTGGAAATGGTGGGCAAGAGAGGGGGATTAGTTGCCGTCCATTCACTTTCGACTACTAAAAATGGCACTAGCCCTTTCAATTTCCAATCGAATTAGCCCTTTTTGAAGTTTCTACGACAACACTTTATATAAAACGTTATATGCCCCCGGGACATAACTTACAACCCTTGCCCTGGGGGTTTTGGGGGGTCGTTATCCTCAAAGACCTAATTTGACAGACTTTAAACTACGTTGAACAAAACGGTTACCTATTTTTGGGTGTACCGAAATGCTAGACTTGACCCTGTCTAGCTTTTAATGCGTCAATTTAAAAGTGTTTGATGCCAAAACGTACCGGAATTTCCTTACTTTAATAATTTGATATATTTATTCTCATCAGGCATCAGTTATCAAAAAATATCGAAAAGAAGATTCATTCCTGGAAGCTTTTTCCCCTAGCTTAACAACTTTCCAACATTTTGTTTTCCTCTGGGTATTGGATCAAGAGCTTAGGTATTGGATAAAGTGATGGTTTCGTCATCTTTATGTGACGTATATAAGCTAAATAGGCGCGTACATACGTTTTCCTGGAGGCTCAATAATTAAAAAAAATATTTAATAATTTCGACAAAAAAGGCTCAGAAATTCGGGAAAACTGAAAATTTTTGGAGAGCATGGGATCCGAAGCCCATCTCTTCTTATGTCCCTAACGCTACGTATTGACTTTAACTTTTATATGTCATTGTAACCGTAGTTCTATATTTTGATCTTTTGGCTGGAGATCTTAAAAGTATTTGTATTTACCACTTATATTCTTCTCTTCTCTAAAAGAGCGATTACTCTAAGGTATTGTTATTTCGTCTAAACTTTTAATTTACCATTTTTTTTCCCCATCTTTTCTAAAATAGCGTTATATTTTTGCTGGTCATTCTTTTTTATTTCTGAAATTTTGTTTAGTGAGATCAAATTTGAAAATAAGCATAAATTCGCATAGCACAAAGGAATGTTTTAAGAACAATTTAAATCTAACAGCTAAACATGATTCTAAAAGCAGAAAACAGACACTAAAGCAATTATAATTTCAAGTTTTGTGTCTCAAGCAATGAAAAACAGGTTCAGCTCCTTCCTCATTTGATTTAGTGAACTTTCTTGTAAATTATTTCAGGCTTTCTTAAATATTCTAAGAAAATAAACAGTCGAGGCTAAATTTAAGTTTTGCTTTGTGACATGAATTACCTTTTCTCTATTTAAATTTTGTTTAATGTTTAAGCTATTTTTAGGAGCCGTGGTAAATGATATAACACTGAATCATATGCTTGAAAACATGACATTATTATCCCCTAGGGATTGGTTAAAACTCTCTTAGGGGGGAAAGTAATGGGAAAAATCTAAAACAATAATATGAAAATGCAACCTTACTTATCCACCACAAAAGAAGAAATATAAGCAAAGAGGGGACTAAAATTTAAGAATCTTCATTCTAAAATCATTATTTTCTTTTTTGTAATACCTTTCTCAAGATTCCTTGGCTACTTTTTAAAAGTTGAATAAGGGCGGGGGCCCTTTTCTTAAATTAATTTTCAGTTTATAGGGGGGGGATAGGAGGGAAATTGTGCCAAAGAGAAGACCCTAAAAATATTGCAGCTCATTATCTTCATGTAAATAGTAAAAGTAGGTCAAAAACTTTTAGGTTCGACAAAATAAGAAACAAAAAGAGGTCAAGACCACTTAGTATAAATTATGTGAACATTAAGAAATTGTTAAGCTGAGCTAATTTTTGAAAAAAAAACAATGATGAAATAACCCTAAATCTGAAATCATTTTCATTAGCTTTACTTCATTAAATGTTCGTTTATAGGTGCCTCCTATTTAATTTTAGGGTGTGACCTCCCCCTAGGCATAGGATGACCACCCCCTCCCCACATTGCATTTCTAAGCTACAGGGTCATAAAACAGAGATCAGCACCACCGGTAGACACTGTAAAGTCCAATGCCCTATTCTTTACCTTTCTTTGTCTTCAATTCAATTAAGTTTCATTTGTGATTTCATCAAACTATTTGTAACTTCACTATTTCACATCCATTTTTCCCACACGGTCTGCCCTTTCTTTAACAAAGGAAGTGCAGATTTTTCGCGCAAGTTTTTGAAAAGGGGGAAATGCTAAAAATGAATTGAAAAAAATCGAACTTCGAAACCAATTACAACCAACTAAACACAGTCGAATTTCAGATTGCTCTCACAACAACATTAAATAAAGTCAGGTTAATAAAAAAAGGCAAGGATTTACTTGTTTCAGCAGTTATTTTGGAACTGGAACAAAACTAATAAGTTGCTTTGAATACTTAGAGCATAGAAAAAAAAACTTTAGATAGAGCCCATTTCGCCCTTTACCTGGGCAGCACTAATAGACTGCCTAAGGTAGTATAGATATTTGTAGGAAAGCTGATTTCAAATTTTTACAGCAAGGCGTTCCCAGTCTAGACTTGGTTATGACTGCAGCCAGAACTCAAGAAAAATTAGAAGATTTCTTTCTCAAGGTAAGGCTGTAGGTCATATTTTGGTTTGAAAACAGCTGGGGTCTAGTCCTTTTCTAGCAATATGCATGTTAAGTGGATGTTTAATGAGGGTAAGACGTATAAAAAATATCAGTTAGGCTTCAAAGTCTTGTTATAGGACACTGAATTTTAATAATACAAGGAAAGAGTTAGCTTATAATCAAGGTTCTACACTCAATAGCTCAGTATGGTATGACGAGAAAATGAATACAGATTGATCCCGTTGGCTCAATAACAGGAAAGTAATCCTATTAATCCAAAAAATGTTTCTTTGAAATGTGGAAGGTGCATTTAGTTTCATTTTGAGTTGTAAACTGTCATGAAATAATAGCTTATAATTCCAACCACTTTTATTATATTTTACAAGGCAAGTGTTACTGTAAAACTCCAAAGATTGATAAATCCCAGGTTTCATCAGTTAGTCTTAAAACTGGCTCCTGGCACAAATTGCCGACATCCCGAATTAAGAAATGATTTTGACGGTACACACAGCTATTGGACAACTTCACATGACTTCACACTACTTTGGTGAGACACTCACTACTTCATTTCCACATTTTCTTACTTTCTACGAATATAGTAGAGTGTACGGTAAATATGTAAAAAAAAATTCTTAGTTCTTTCTTTTTAGGATTTGAGCAAGCAGATGTCTTCACTTAATGAAATAATGCGAAAGAACCATCTAGTCTTTTTGGGGCTTTTAGCGCCATCTTTTGGTTGAGTTAAATATTTGCCAGTAAAATGAAGAATTTTCCGTTTCAGCAATATATAAGTTTAAAAGTGTAGAGTCGTTTCATAGGTTATAGAATAGAATATATTACCGTAGTCGTTATACAGAAGCCATTTTGTTCTTATGTTCAAGTAACTTCCACGGGTTAGTTTCTTTCTTTTATACTGAGAACAGTTTGGTGGCTGTCTTTGTTGAATTTTCTCCTTTATCTTTTGTTTTATTTTCTTGCTTAAAATTAAGTGGTTTTTAATTATTATTCTTGTTCATAACTTTTTCATAGTACGTAAATAATTTGGAAAAATGAAAAGAATTTATCCATGGTGCCATAACGTTGTTTTTACTGGCAGTTAAACTAATAGCCAAATAAATTATACAAAGGCGTAGCTAGGGTTTCCGCGCCTGGGAACCATGTCAGTTTGTGTCCCCCTCCCCAGCATCACTACCACAATATATGCAGATCATGGTACTGACAAAAAAACTCAGTTTGGGGCCCCCTCAGATCCTGTGCCTGGGACAACCATCCTCCTTGCTCCCCTCACTAGCTACAGAGGTTACAGAGTTAACTATCCTAAACAAATAGCGTTACTAGTAATACAGTGGCACAGATTTGAATTCAAAAGTTTAGAGACCGTATTGGCCTTACTTGGAGAGGCTAGATGACTTCAGTGTTTTTACTCCCTACAATAGGTTTAAGTTTTCATTTTGATTAATTTTCCATTATGTTTGCTAATATTGAAGAAATATATGGTAATATTTGTGCCTTTACAGCAGCATATTTTACCAAGGAATACAAAAAATAAAGGTTATTTAAATAAAGGACATATGGCTTAATAATAAAGGATATATGACACTTTAATATAACTTATAGGCATTAAAATCATGAGAACCAAAGACTAAATTGCATTACCAAGTGCATTACCAATACTATTGCTACTAGCGCCACGGGTGGGTTAGGATTGAATCTAGAGGGCTTAAACATCATTTCAGCATTTGTTGAAAACGCTGGATGGCCTTGGGGTTTCTGCTTTCTTAGACTGGCTTGAGTTTCAGCTTAATATATTTTCTGTTGGAATCACTATATTTGGCCTTTGCAACAATATATATGTAAAAGAATATGAAAAACCGATGGACATTCGATTTATAGTTTTTAACATAGTTTTGTAGGCACTAAAACTATTAAAACCCAAACATTATATAGCCTTAATTTAAACCAAGTTTAATTCAAAAAGTAAAAAAAAGGCTATACCACTAGCGCCACCAGCACAATAGTAGCACAGAATCAATTTTTATGTTAAAAATCATTTGAGGCTCATTTTTGAGAGGCTAGATGGTGTTGTGATTCTTCTCTTTGTCAATGGTTATAGTTTCTATTCTTAATTTGCCAAAGTCTTTAGAATACATTAAAGACAAAGTCTTTATTGCTTGACTTTTACTGAAGCAAAACTCAAACTTCTGTTTTCAAAAACAAAGTCATAAACTTTATCGGAAAGTTTTACGAGCTCTATTTAGAAACGCTCAAGGACCATTGCCAATGAAACTTACTGACAATGAGATCAGTTTAGTTTGAAAAGTTGTGTTTTTAATGAATAAACAAAATAATTGTCTCGTTTTTGGTCCTCATCATATGCATCATAATCTAATTCAAAATTTTATGTTTATTTTATGGTAACTTATTTAAAGTGGTTTTATGGGTTAGCAGTTTTATTAAATACTTATTTCTATAGTTAAAATTCTTCTTCGCTTGCTGAGTCAACCCCACTGGCAAAGAGTGATGGAATTATGCAGTCGGTTTCAATAGTAAAAAATCAAGTTTCGGTATTTGTTAAAATATAGAAATTAGTGAATTCCCCTAAATTCAAAAGCTGCTGGGTCATCATAGTTCCAGCATATGCACAACGAATAGCCCAGACTGGTAAAGAGTAGGGGGGGCCTTCACGATTATATCCCCCTCAATTATCAATTTTCTCCTGAATTTCCTATAATTTCTTAACTATCTAACTTAATTTAATTATTATTTGAGTTTTGAAAACTACTACCCTCCCTTCCTCTTTCCCGGACAAATACTATTTCCGTACATGCCAAATAGATAGATTAAAAATGACTAATAACTACTATTTTATGGTAATTCCTTGCAGACCTTGGAGAGTTGGAGATCTGGTGAGATCTTGGAGAATCAGATCCTCCTCCTCTCATGAAAAATTATCCTCAACTGAGGGTTCATTACATGTCCGCGGGTCAATATACACAAAATTCTACACAAGCAGTTACTGAGGCTTTTATAATGTTTAGAATCTCTACTATTGACTTTAAGATATTGAAAGGTGTAACTGACACCGGGCAAAAATTTTTAGACAGCAGATTAATTGAAAACCTTTATATGACATGTTTCATTTTCAGCTACAGGCTACTGCGTGTTAACATATTATGTTCCAAAAGATTTAAAATCAATCAATCAAAGAAAATTTGCCTAGGTTTTAATTTGGAAAATTTACCTGAACTTACCCAATACTCAAAAAGACTCATGGGTAGAACCCCTTCAGGTATTTTAACAGACTTGAGTTCAAAATGTAAATTTTTCAGAAATCAAACAGCCTCTGCTTTGAAACTTCTTCAAACATTACACAAAAAAGGATGTCTGATTGAGCATAAAATACCTTTAAATCTTCAACAGCACTAGCAGTGTGGTATCTCCGGCCTTCTCCATTCCTGATGAGACGCTTTGCGAAAGCTGATGCCCCAGGCATACTTTTAGCCAATGACAAGTCTTCTTCGCTAAGACCAACCTCCTCAATAAGGTCTCCAGGTAGTGTTTCAACACCACTGGGGGGTAGACGCAGGACTGTTGCTTTACAAGATACTAAAAGCGGAATTAAATAGCTTATCAATTCTTTCATATCCTGTAAAACCCATAGGTATCCTGTGTAGCATAGATCTTCTTGATACCATGTACAGCGTTGATATTCAGTATGCTTAGCAGTACGTTAGTCAAATAAAGATTTTTTTGTATTTTTGCAATTCTGTCAAGCATACCCACAGGAGATACTTATCATTAGTAAAAGCTAAAATACTGCTCAAGATTATCCTGACTTAAGTTGAATACCCCCCTTAAACTTTAGGAAAATTTTAAATTGAATTTGGTAATATGGCAAAAAAAAATTTGTGCACTTACAGATACTTAACAAAATACTTTATGGAAGCCGAAAAAAGTCAGGATTGAAAAATTTAGAGCTAAGTCAGCCAAATGTACCCAAATATAATTCCTGCTTACGTTTGATATTCATAAGGTATTTTAGGTGTGTGTTGTATGGAGAAGCAGCTTAGTCATTAGCAGCTCTTGGTATTCAAACCTTCAGGTCAATAAGAGCTAGCGAAAAATATTTTTTTTTTCTTTCTCTTTTGCTGTTATTTATTTGCTTATTGTATAATATTGTTTCTAAATATTATTTTAAGTAATCTTGGGACCTTCAGCAGAGTTGGCGATGACCCAGGCCTCAATTTATGTTTTGTACATTCGTTTTTGGGAGTCAATGCACTGAGAAAGTGAAAGAAGAATGAAATTGCAAAACTAAAACCGTTATAGAGTGAACATTTGGGGGGGGGGGGGGGAAACAGGCTTTGAAACAATTTTACAATAAGAATGTAATGTGACCGATAACGTTTACTACTAATTAGTTTATTTTAAATAGTTTTTTTAATGTTTTAAATAAATTAGTTTGTTTTCAATTTAAATAGTTATAAATGCGTAAAAGAATGAGTTTTTTTTACTAATTGTGAAATTATAAAAAGTAAAACGGTACTTCGATTCACTTGACCTATATTTTATTGGTCATACCCTGACCATTAATATTTTATTGAAGTATTGACACATGTTGACGTTGTATGGACCTTGACCTGTTATTTTAACAGACTTCAGAGGAAATGAGTTTCATCCATCATTTTTTTTTTCCTGTAAGAACATTTGAACGGTTTTTCAAAAGTAAATTTTTCAAGATTTTAAATGTTATTCAAGCTCATAATCTGCAAAAGAAAGCCCAACTACGTAAGAATTTGTTTGGTTTAGTGAGAACACTTATACAGCGCTTCTGTAGTCCAAGTCGTTGCTTCAGACATTTGGCAACCATGTTATTTTATGGTCGAGCTATGAAATTAGTTACAAAGGATTTGTATAGCCTATTGCGTCCAGAAACTTAAAAATACAGGTTCTAAAATTTTGATAGGGCTTTGGAAAGGTAAATTATTGTTTAAATAATTACTAAAATACAAAACATCAAATACAAAATTAGTCCAAAGTCATACCTTATATGTTGAGAATTCTTTTCAATTTGACATCTTTTGTGAGGTAGCTCAGCAATTTATTTTTATGTGAAAAAAAAGTTTTGGAAAATTAACGAACCAACGAAAGAAAAAATTGGTTAAAACTGTTTTAGTTGATTTAAATCAAAACAAACTAACCGCTTTTCAAGTTACCAACCAAAAAAAGCTTCCAAGAAGCTCACCATTGGGGCTTGTGGATACTCTAAATATGTACTAATGTTCCTGACACAAAACTTTACAATGATGTTTAAACGTGGAACTAAACATAAGAGCACGGTTTGATCGGCCTAAACAATATATTTTTAGGCCTATCAAACCTTAAGAAACCTATCAAACCTATCAAACTCTAATGTATTTAAACATTAGATTTTTACTAAACAAGAAGCGCCAAGTATGATATCACGAAACTATTTATTAAAGTAGAAATGGTTTAGAGCATATG
>JAQQPU010020014.1:0-15883 GCA_029168905.1 Artemia sp. Kazakhstan ARC1039
ATCAGATCAAAATAAAAAGTAAACCCTTGGAACTGTCTTGGCTGAAACCCCTTTAAAGGACACTTACAGTCCCTTAACTTGAATAACAAGGAAAATACATTGGCTTGAAAAACAAGTAAAGTGGCTGCAACCATGAAATTCTGCATTAGAAGCCTTTTTCTTTTCTCTGCAGCTAGCTGGACACTGGTACAAAACGAACAGAAAATAAATGAACAATCATCAATGCAAACAAATGTACAATCGAATGAGCCCCCCTTGAAGTTTCTACGACCACCCCTTCCATATGAAGTGCATCTGGGGAAAAAAAAATAATTATAAAACATTGGAGCCGTATGGCCTTTACTATAGGCAACGCTATAGCGTTGCCTCTGATGCTACCTAGGTAAGTGAAGCTGTCCACTTGATCAATATTCTTGTTACCCTACATCACCTCTTCACCTGCATTTATTCCTAGTCTTAGCACCTTAGTATTTTTAACATTAATTTTTAAACCTCTTCTTGCACCCTTTACTTGCTAAAACTCTAAAAATTTATTCATTTTGTTAACATTTTCATCTAGGATTCTTAAATCATCAGGATAATCTAAGTCTAGGAGAGTTTTACTTCCCCAATTTACACCATGTTTTCTCATTGCCTTTGTTGTGGTTCTTAGGACAATGTCCATCAAAATGATCCATGTAAATGGGGATAGATTGCAACTCTGCTTAACTCCTGATTGGATACAAAAGCATCTACTAACCTCATTTCCTACCTTAACTGCAGCAACTTTATTCTTGTACATACCACCAATCACTTTAACACATTTATCTGATATACCACACAAGCATAGAACCTTTCCTAAATCATTCCTAACAGCTGAATCAAATGCTTGCTCATATTATATAAAACTTAGAATTAAAGGATTGCCTCCTAAGATTATCAATCTCAGAGTGAAAATTTGGTTGATGCATCCTCTCTTCTTTGTAAAACCACTAAAAATATCTGGTCGTCTTTTATTCTTTTTTACTCTTTAATTTTTTTTTTTTTTTTTTACTCTTTAATTTTGTTTGAGAAACTTATTTCTGCTTGTATACTGGATGACTTGGAATAACTGGACTTGAAGCTTGTAAAGCTACCCAAAATATCTCCAATCTTCTGTCAAATGTGAGTAATGTTGCAATTGATATATGTTTTAGGTTATAGATGGTGGTCAAGGAGAGCTAGATCTTGACTTCCAGCTAGTATCTCCAAGTGGAAGACTGATTGTTTCGGAAACCAGAAAGAGTGATGGAACCCACAGGTATTCTTCCATAAATTCTTGCTTTTAGTTTTTGTAGATTTAAGATAAAGATTAATATTATAATTTAAAATGAAGAGGATTTATTTTATGTTTTTTTTTTATATTTAAATGCTTCATAAATTATTGTTCTGACGCAAGAGACGATTCCACAGTTTTTTAGTGGCATCCTAATTTAGTTTTTATTTCTTCTAAACAATACATTTTTTTTATTTACTTTGAACAACAGTTGGTAAATAAAACACTTTTAATGAACAACTGGCTATATTTTTTGCATTCCATAATTCTCACAGGAAAAAAAAACTTGTCTAAGTCTAGTGTAAAGAGCTGAAGGTTAAGAGGTGGAAGCCTCTCATTTATGCAGGAGAATTTATTTTGTTTTAAGTTTTAAAGTTGCAGCTTCTTTTGGGAAAATAACGGTTTTATATTACAATCAGGAAGGGTCCAACTGAAATGGAGTAAGGAAAAGTTCAGCTATGATGACAATCTTTTGTAATCACTATATATCAAAAAGTTCAGTCATCTTCTATTATTTGCATTTAATGGCTGGTCCTGGAT
Source organism: Artemia sp. Kazakhstan ARC1039 (assembly GCA_029168905.1). NCBI lineage: Eukaryota > Metazoa > Arthropoda > Branchiopoda > Anostraca > Artemiidae > Artemia > Artemia sp. Kazakhstan ARC1039. The sequence continues at coordinate 1,835 of JAQQPU010020014.1, forward strand.
GCTCCTAAATTTTCCACGACTGCACCACTTTATTGAAGGATAATTGCAAAAGTCTCTAAAAAATTACAATTGATCCCCATAAGAACAAGATCCTGGCCTAGATTGAAACCCAAACGTAATCAAGCCGTAGCTTATCATAGCTCTTTAATTGTATGGTATTAAGTCATCTGCTATAAAATTTAAGTTGCGTGTAAATTGATAAGGAAGAAGTTCTATATAATTGCTATCACTTATGGTTGTTTCATAGAGAATTACATAAGAAACTGAATAAAAGTAGACTTTTGGCCCTTTATTGCGAAGAAGGGGATGTAAAAACAGAAAATGTTAGCACCATTGACAGTAGTCTTACATAGCAGTGATGGGACAATTCTAAATTTTCGGGATTAAAGCTAAAGTTTTATAAAAGTAAACATTTTTTTTTCTGTAAATCTATTTTTCTGAATAAATTTAGCAGGGTTTTGTCTTACCCCAGTTTATATGGATTATTTCCATGGACTTTTCCCTAAGGAGCTCAGGGAGGGCTATGGGATTACAAGGATTCAAAAGAGAAGGTAAAATTCATCTGTTCTTAGATTATGTGCATGATTTGAGGATCCTAAATAAAAATGCTAACAAAATGAATGAATTTTTGAGGGTTTTGTGAGTCCAAGGTGCAAGGATAATTATGATAGTGTTAAAAAAGACTTATACAAGGAACAAATGAGGACAAAGAATTGATGGTGAGGTAGCTTGAATACCAATCAAGTGGGTGGTTTCACTTGTCTGGGTAGTATTATTAGTAAAGTCGGTGGATTTGGTGAAGATTTAAAAATAGAAGAGCCAAGGTGCAGGTTTTTTTTTCGTTCAAAAAGGGTGGAAGAATAGGAAGATAAGTCTGTTGCCTAAGATTACAATATTGTTAACCACAGTGATGACATTGGTCTAGTATGACTGGAGCGTCAGTGCTTTGAAGGGTTGTCATACCAAGGAGAACGGGGGTTCTGAGAAGTTTATTTGTTTGAATTAAATTTCATAAAAGGCTATGTTTGGTAATTTAAGGCAAATTAGAGCCTAGGTAAAATTTAAGCAAGCTAGGGTATTTTTAACTTGTATTTCTTTTCTGTATTTAGATTTTTTCTCATGTTTAGTTTATATATGATATATTTTGCCAACCAAAAACTATTGATGCAATAAAAATGTTGTATGCAAGAATGTAAATTCTATAAATATTTTCATTTCATTTTTATAATCAGCTTTAAGATACTGCTGGGCTGTGGTAGATGCCATTGATTCAGTGACAAATTCAAATTTTGTCAAGTTTGTGTTATTGAATATCACCCTGTTTTCCCATTAAAATATCCGTCTTTATGTCCAAATAAAAATAGAAAGGAGAAGAAAATGGGGGGAAAGAAAATAGGGATAAGAATCCCCAAATTCCTTATAAAATATTAAAATAACCTGCTATTGTAGGCTGAAAGAAACGTCCTTTTTAAGTTTCTGTTAAACCTAAGCAGCAATGGTGCTTCACTTACTAATTCTGGTAACTTATATTCATTTGCAACGAGGAAAAGCTGATACTTTATACTTAATCTTGACCTCTCATTTTAGCAAACAGGAAAATAAATTTGTTCCTATTTCTTGATAAACGAAAATGTTGACTTTCAATCAAAAGTTTCAGTTATTCAAAAAATGATCTCGATGTTGGATTTTTAAAGACCACATTTCTAAATTAAAATGAAAAACCTGTCTTAAATCAAGAATATTAAGAAATATACAAGATGTTTTAGTTTCATATAATTTGTTAGTCCTCCTAGGCTGTGCTAAAAAGTGGTCTAGAATTCTTATTGATTTGTTCTGAACAGCCCTCGTAGATTTGAAGGAAAAGTCAAAATCCAAGAAATCGGGCAATACATAAAATAACAATCAATTAAAGTATAAACTTGTCAAGATTGGGTTTGGAAATAAACACCTTAGTGTATGCAAACAACCAAGTTTCCTGGACACTGTTGCTCTAAGTTGACTAATATGCCTTTAAATGACGGGTTGAATCTATAGATATCCATAAACATCTAAAAACACTAAACATTTTTCAGGAAGAAATCCCTACTTCAATATTTTGGAAAACCTCACAGTTCATTGACTTTGAGCTTTTCTTGAAAACCATAAATTCTGACATCTCTAGCTTAGGGATCAATCTACTAGCGCTAGATCAAAGACTTACATTTAAAGCAACAGTGTCTAGTCGTAAGACCTCGTCGTTTCCAGCCCTCAAAATAATTGCTGTATCATTAGCAAACAATTGCTGCGTTCGTTTTCGCCGTTCTATCAAAATCCAATCCTCAGTTTTACCAAGAAGCCGTTCGTTTATAAAACCTCGGTTCTACTTCGCGTTTTTAAGCCGTTCTTAGTTCGTCGTTCTTTAGAATGACGAACTGAGCATCATTTTCTGTTTCACTACTTTAGTTTTACTGTTGAGCGCCAAGTTTTAAAATCGAAAACCATGTAGGAACCATCTACCAGCCAGTGCATTGGTTTGTTTAACTTTCCAGCTGGAGCTCATTGTCAGAGTCACTTTCCTCCTCTAGCAACTGTCATACTTGTCTTGCTGCATCCAAAAGTATCATTTCCATTTTCGTTGTGGTTGAAATTCCATCTGGATGATTAAAATTCAATCTGTGGTTGAAATTCGATCTGACTCTGGCTTATAAGGCGTTTTTCAGTTAAAACGACGTTTTTAGAACGTCGATTTTTTTTTTTTTTTTTTTTTTTTTTTTTTTTTTTTTTTTTTTTTTTTGACCAGGGCACTTCGTATCGACGGTGTTGTCGTAGAAACTTCAGAACAGCTCATTTGATTGAAAATTGGAAGGGTTTGTACCCTTTTTAATAGCCACAAGTGATTGGAAGGCGACTAACACCCCTTCCACGCCCACCATTTCCCCAAACACATCCAATCAAAATTTTGAGATAGCCATTTTGTTCGACGTAGCTGAAAGATCCGGAAATTATGTCTTTGAGGATGACACCCTCCCCCAAAGCCCTCAGGGCAAGGATTGCAATTTGTGCCATGGGGGCATATGATGCTTTTTTATAGAAAGCGTTGTCATAGAAACTTCAAAAAGGGCACGTTCGATTGGAAATTGAAAGGGCTAGTGCCCTTTTGAATAATCGAAAGTGATTGGAGGGTTAACCCTCTCACGCCCACCATTTCCCCAAACACATCCAATCAAAATTTTGAGATAGGCATTTTGTTCAACGTAGTTAAAAGTCCTGAAAATTAGGCCATTATGTCTTTGAGGATTACACTCCCCCCACAGCACTCATATTCGGGGTGCATATATAGTTTTTATAGAAAGCGTTGTTGCAGAAACTTCAAAAAGATCTCATTTGATTGGAAATTGAAAGGGCTAGCGTCTTTTTTAAAAGTCGAAAGTGATCGGAGGGAAACTAACCCCCCTCTCTCGCCCACCATTTCCCCAAAGACATCCAATCAAAATTTGGAGATAACCTTTTTGTTTAACGTAGTTGAAAGTTATGAAAATTAAATCTTTGAGGATGACAAACCCCCCACGCCCCTCAGGGCAAGGATTGTAAGTTATGCCTCTGGGGCCATATAATGTTTTTGTAGAAACTCTTGTCGTAGATACTTCAAAAAGGGCTCATAGGATCGGAAATTGAAAGGGCTAGTGCCATTTTTAATAGTCGAAAGTGATTAGAGGGCAACTAACCCCGCTCTTACGCCCACTATCTCCCTAAACACCAATCAAAATTTTGAGATGCCATTTTGTTCAACGTAGTTGAAAGGTCCGGAAATTATGTGTATGAAGATTACAAACCCCCATATACCCCAGGGCAAAGGTTGTACGTTATGCCCTGGGAACAATGTTTTTTTTTTCATAGAAAGTGTCGTCGTAGAAACCTCAAAAAAGGCTCATTCAATTGGGAATTGAGAGGGCTAGTGTCCTTATTAATGGTCAAAAGCGAGGGGGGGGGGAGGGCCCCCCCCCCCCCCACACCCAAACACTTCCGATCAACTTTTTGATATAGCCATTTTGTTGAACATAGTTTAAGGGTCTGGAGATTATGTCTTTGAGTATGACAAACGTATCCCCCCCACAGCCCTCAGTGCTAAGGTTGAAAGTTATGCCCTGGGGGCATATGAGGTTTCTATAAAAAGCATTGTCGTAAAAGCTTCAAAAAGGGCTCATTTGATTGGAAATTGAGAGGGCTATTGCCCTTTTTAATAGTCGAAAGTAGTGGCGGGGGGAATCACCCGCCCATCATTTCCCCAAACATTTCCGATCAACATTTTGATATGGCCATTTTGTTCAACGTAGTTGAAAGGTCTGGAAATTATGTCTTAGAGTATGAACCCCCCCCCCCCCATAGCCCTCAGGACAAGGGTCGTAAGTTATGCCCTAGGGGCATGTAGGGTCTTTATAGCGCCTTTTATTAGTCGAAAGTGAACAGAGGGCAAATGCCTCCCCACACTCATCATTTCCACAAACACATTCAATCAAAATTTTGAGACAGCCATTTTGTTCAACTTAGTTGAAAGGTCTGGAAATTATGTCTTTGAGGATGGCATTCCCCCACAGTCCTCAGGACAAGCGTTACAAATTATGCCCTGGGGGCTTATAAGGTTGTTTTTACAGAAAGCGTTGTCATAGAAACTGCAAAAAGGGCTCATCCGCTTGAAAACTGAAAGGGCTGGTGCCCTTTTTAATAGTTTAAAGGGATTGGAGGGCAACTAACCCCTCTCTCACGCCCACCATTATCCCAAACACTTCCAATAAAAATTTTGAGATAACCATTTTGTTCTACGTAGTTGAAAGTTCTGGAAATTAGGTCTTTGAGGATGACAAACCCCACACACCCCTCGGGGCAAGGGTTGTAAGTTCTGCCCTTGGGACATATAAGATTTTTATGGAAAGTTTTGTCGTAGATACTTCATAAAGGGCTCATTCGATTGGAAATAGAAAGGACTAGTGCCCTTTTAAATAGTCGAAAGTGATTGGAGGGCAGCCAACCACCCTCTCACGTCCACCATTTCCCCAAACTTCTAATCAAAATTTCGAGATAGCCATTTTGTTAAACGTAGTTGAAAGGTCCGGAAATTATGTCTTTGAGGATGACAAACCCCCCACAGCCCCCAGGGCACAGCCCCTGGGGACATATATGTTTTTTTTTTATAGAAAGTGTTGTCGTAGGAACTTCAAAAGGGGCTTTTCAATTCGGAATTGAGAGGGTTAAAGGGCTCATTTGATTGGACATTGAGAGGGCTATTGCCCCTTTTAATAATCAAAAGTAATGGATGGGGAAGAATCACCCGCCCCACGCCCATCATTTCCCCAAACATTTCCGATCAACATTTCGATATGGCCATTTTGTCCAACGTAGTTGAAAAGTCTGGAAATTATGTCTTTGAAGATGAACCCCCCCCCCCCCCCCATAGCCCTTAGGACAAGGGTCGTAAGTTATGCCCTTGGGGCATTTAAGGTTTATATAGAAAGTTTTGTCGTAGAAGCTTCAAAAAGGGTTCATTCGATTGGACGTTGAGAGGACTAGTGCCTTTTTTATTAGTCGAAAGGGATCAGAGGGCAAATTTTTCCCCCGCCCCCACATCCATCATTTCCCCAAACACTTCCAATAAAAATTTTGAGATAGCCATTTTGTTGAACGCATTTGAAAGGTCTGGAAATTATGTCTTTGAGGATAAAAAATCCCCCCAGCCCTCAGGGCAAGAGATGTAAGTTATGTTCTGGGGGCATGTAAGGTTTTTGTAACATCGTGGTCATATAAACTTCGGAGGGGGCTCATTGGATTGGTAATCAGACGCTCTAGTGTTCTTTCTAAGAGTCAAAGTGATCGGAGGGCAGCTATAGATTACCCCAGAGATTAGGGGCAAGGGTTATAAGTTACGCTCAGGGGGTATTTAAGGTTTTTATGGAAAGGATGGTTGTTTAACTTGATGGTTGTCTAGACTCTCATTTGTTTGAAAATTGGAAGTTGTAGTTCCTTTTTAAGCGTCAAATGTGATGGGCGGCATTTAGCCCCCTCCTCCTCTTCTGGAGTTATTTTTTCAAAATACTCCAGAGAACATATAATAATGTCTCTAGGGAATACACAAACCCCCAGCGCCCTGGGGATAGGGTTGTAAATTATTTTATGAGGGAATATAAGGTTTTTACTGAATGGGCGGTCGTATAAACATCAGATGGGGCTTATTTGATTTGAAATTGGAAGTTATAATGCCATTTTTTAAGAGTCAAAGTGATTTGAGAGCAAACAGCCCCCACCCCCTCCACGCTCAGCATTTGTCTTAACACCTCCAATCAAAATTGGAGATAATAATTTTATTCATCGTAATTGAAGATTCTGGAAATCATATATGTGAGGAAAACACCGCCCCCCCCCCTACAGCTCTCAGGGAAAGGGCTGTAAGTTATTCCCTTGGGGCATATAAGGTTCTTATAAAAAGGGTGGTCGTATATGCTTTGGAGGGGACTCATTGGATTGGTAATCATAAGTTCTAGTGCCCTTTTTAAGAGTCAAAGTGACCAGAGCGCAGCTACCCCCCCCCCCAAACACACACACACGAACACGTCGTGTTTTCCTGAGATGTATCCAAAATGAGATGTATAGGCTACAAACTACCAGAGCCTGAGGACGTGGGTTGTAAATTTTGCCCCTGGGGCATTTAAGGTTCTTATGGAAGGGATGGTTATAAGCTTTAGAGACGGCTCATTTGGTTGAAATTAGAAGTTCTAGTTCCCTTTTAAGAGTCAATAGTGGTGGAAATCAAGTAGTACCCCTACCCAACTACTCCTCTTTTCACCAAATGCATCTGATTGAAACTGTGTAATGGCATTTTCGTCTAAAATAGTCCAAAGAACATATAACAATGCTTCCAGGGTTGGCACAACCCCCCAGAACCCTGGGGCAAGGGCTTTACGTTATGCCCTAAGGGCATATAAGGTTTTTAATGGAATGGGTGGTTGTATTAAATTCAGATGGGTCTCATTTGATTTTAAATTGGAAGTTGTAGTGCTTTTTTAAGAGTCAAAGTGATTTTAGAGAAACCTCCCCCCCCCCACGTCCATCCTTTGCCAGTACAAATATCCAAACAAAGTTTTGAGACATCAATTTTTTCAATATTGTTCAAAGGTTCAGTAATTATGCGTAGCAATAGTTGTAGTAGCATCAGTAGCAGTATGCAGACAGCACCTTTTTATTTCAACATCCCCTTCAACACACGATTAAGTTTTTAGCTTAATACTATCAACCAGTCCTCAAGCATTGTATATGCATCCTTTTGACAACCTATATGGGCGTAGTGGGTTTCGATTTATTTCGATACAGTTACAATATCACTCAAAATTTTCACACTCATACCCTTAGGTTTGTTAGTTGTAGTAGTAGCACCAGTAAATATAGCAGTAGCAGTAGGAGTACAATTAATAGTAGTAGTCTTAACTTTTGTAGCAGTAGTAGTAGTAGCAGTAGTTGTAGGAGTCCAAAGCATTAGTATTATGATGCAAATGTCGTCTTTTGGTTAGTTCAACATCCCCCACAACAAGCGTTGCAAGTTTTTATATGACACACGAAACTGTCCCTAAGATATTGCTGATATGCCCTTTTGAAAACCTGCATAGGATGGCAGGTTGTCATCCATACAACAGAAATATTCTCTGCAAATTTCACCTTCATACCTTCATAGGTTGTGGATTTTTAGTTAGCCAGAAGACACTGTGTGTATTTATTTAATGCACTGCTTCTGCGGTTACTGTAACTAACGACACTAATGACATTAATTTGAAACTTTTAGGGAACGTTTGGGGGAGTTTCAATTAAACGAAAAACTATATGCATGCAGGTATTAAAAGGGTATATAAGCACTATAGAACATACAAGGACATAGGCAGCGATGCTCTATCATAGCTAGTAATATCATTGATATTTTAAAGGAGCTAATTTGATTGAAAATTAAAAGTTCTAGTACCCTCTTAAGAGTAAAAAAATGATAGGAGGGCAATCATCCCTACTCTTTAGCTCATAATTTTCCAGACACTTCCGATCAGAACTTTAAGACAGCCACTTTGTTCAGCATAGCTGAATATTCTAGTAACTATATCTCTAGGGTTATTGGGTGGGTCTACCGCCCCCCCCCCCCACAGTTACGTAGTTTGCCCATTATGCTCAGAAACTAAATTTTGCTTTAAAATTAAATCAAAACACACTGTTTGTATGCTGGTTGCTCGTAAGACATCTCAGCAATATACCAAGAACGACCGAGGGTATTAAGTTTTTACTAAATAAAAAGAGTGTAATTGTATCCATGCTATGAAAGAGCATAGGCCTAGATATAATTTTTTGGGAACGGGATTAAGTTTTATTTATCACGTCAATTAGAGGATGTATATGACTAAATTAAACACTACTATTTGTGTCATGATTTGAGTTTATGTTGTTAAAAATTGCTGAAAAAGTTTTTCCAGCATATAAATAGCAGCCATACTATAAATTCTTAAAGAAAAACGGGAAGGATTCAAGGTACTATTTTCTTTTTCCCAGAATAAGACTATGTCAATATAAAACGAACAGAAATTAATTTAAAAAAAAAGTTTTTCCACAAAATAAGTTTTTCAAAAAAGTAAAGAATTCCATTAAACCAAAAATGAACAGAAATAGACTCAAATAATGTACCAAGCATACAACTGCCAGAAATCAGTATCAATAAATAAATGAAACCCAAAACGAACAGAAATTAAAATAAATAACAGAGTCAAACTCAAAACGAGCAGAAATTAATATGAGTAGCTGTCAAAACCCCAATGGTTTCTAAAAGCAAGAATATAATATGTACTTTACTGAGAAAAATTCTTAATGTTTTCACTTTTATAACTTTAAGACATCAAAAATTAATAAAGATTTTAAGGAATAAATATCAGCATATGTATATTAAACTGACAATGCACATTCATTTGAAGTACCGGATGAAGCTCTTCCCAAGTACTCGAGACTTGGCGTGTCCTCTTTTAGATAAGTTGATCGAGCTGTGTGCATTTGTGTCTGCCTTGTCGGTTGGACAAAGGGGGGAACAATGCGAGAGAGTTTGTTTGAGGAAGGCGAATTCATGTACTTGTAGAAAACGGTCATCGACGCTACATCAAACCTTTCATTTAGAGGCTGCAGCGAGTCATGTGAAGAGGCGCAGCCCGCCCTGTTTTCTCTATTCTGGATCTTCTGGAGTGGGGCTAACAGCGTTTTCAGGGCACCAGTATATAGCGGGCATCCATATTCAGCTGTGGGTCTGATGCCGGACTTGTAAAGTGGGAGGCACTGCATCTGAAACGATCATATTGGGGATGTTATTCCTACAAATCCCTCTGTTGACTCCTTTAAAAAAAGGTTCAACAGACATTAAAACCTTGAGGTTTCAAAACGAGGTAATTGAATAGCGGTATATCAGATATCTTTAAGTACTTGGCGCCGTGAATATAGGAATAAACAAAAAGAAATATATATATATATATGGGTTTCATTATTATTATTAATTAGTTTCTTTCCAGGCAAACAATGGACGAGACTGGTGATTACGAAGCTTGTTTTGACAATTCTTTCAGCATATATAGTGCCAAAAGTGTGTTTTTTGAAATACTTATTGAAAATGACCAAGACGAATCAAAAGAAATTTGGGGAGAGTTCGATATACCTGACATGCTACCTGAGGAAATGCAAGATATCGCGTTTAAAGGAATCCAGGTAACACTGTCAGTCTACTACTCTCATTAACGTCATTATTATTTCTAGCTTCCTTTCAACATCTATGGGGAATCACCATTATATCTTAGTATTTTCTGCCTGATCTTCCCACCCATCTAATATATTTGGCATACCGAAACTACCCATTGCGTATTAAGAACAAGTAAATCTGTCAGACTATTTCGGCATCTCGAACACACTGCTTTAATGAATTTCCATGGTGATCTTAAGAAAAACAATACAGCATCATACTTCATATGTCTAGTATTACTCTTTTTTTTTTAAATTCAGAGAGCAACACTAGTTTGTCGCATTATCTTGGCTTCCTTCCAAATTCTCTTAGTATGATCACTGACAACATTGTTACTTTTTTTTATGATTTCTTCAGCTACAAAATATGCCATAAATTATCTATAATGTTGCTGATTAAGTATTCAAATATGAGAAAAGTTAATTTTATTCTTTTTTCTGTACTTTCTCATTTGACACATTGCACATAAGTAAATTTTGTTAAAACCTTGCTGAAAACTGAAAATGAATTAATTTTAATCCTGCCGAAGCTAATTCGTTTATTAAATTTCTAGCCATTAGAAGCTGCTCAAAACTATTGAAAGTTTGAAACATACAACTCAAGTTGCTAAAAAAAAAAAATGTATTTAGGTCGTTCCTTTCACTAAAAGCAGTAATGTATACTTATTTAGATTTTCTTTAGTACCTGACCTGCTTGTTTAATTGCTGTTACGGGGTACGGTTGTTGAAACGAGTTTCCTATTTCTGCTATGTTAAGCATTTTTAGTCTGCCTTAAGCGATTTGTTTGGTCTTTGCGTTGGTCTGCAAAAGAGGTAAAGATGAAAATTTTGTTAGGAAAAAAACTGAAGCCAACGGATATTTTCTCTACAATTTGAGATAATCTCCAAAACACATTTTACGTTTGATTTCTAAACTGCTAGATTCTCATAAATAGTAAAAAAAAAAAAAAAATAATAAATGTTCATAGAATGTTTCCGTTTTTAATTTTATAATGTATGGTTTACGAGCGCCGTCCCTTAGAATTCTTGGCATTATTGATCGCCAAATGGGAAAACAACAAACCAAGAGCCAAATAGGTGTCAAATTATAGAAAATCTTGACGCCTAAATAAATGTAAGAGGTTTTCTACTGAACTCTAGCTAAAAGTGGTTTAGCCGCGCTAAGGCTCAAAGTAAGTGTAAGATGCCAAAGCTGGCATGTTTATTTTGAAGTCTCTTGCTATCAGAAAAAGTTGATGAAATGGTGCTAAGAAGCATGGAAATACGTGAACCTTTTTATTTAATATTAAATTATTTTTATATCTATACGGAGGTGACCTTTTTTTATGAAGAACAGTGTTTAAGAAGTAGGGCCCAACCGATTTGGATATTTGGGGGTCTGATACCGATATATCGGTATCGTACCGGCACGGTACCGATATAATTTGCTGATGAATTCCCCCCCCCATAAAAAAAACTTACCTGAAGTTTAAATCCTGCCTTCCCTGCCAATATTCATACTCACATGTTCCTCCCTGGTTTATTAAACACCACAGAACGGCCTCAATAATTCACTGTTGGATTTCAAATAATGAAAAAAATATTCATTTAGAAATGATTTAGAAAAAAGTATTACAACCAAATAAAGTTCTAGTCTGGACAGTGCTTAACAAGTTCAATCCTACTGGGGCAAGTTGTAATACAGAAAGCACAACTTTTCAACATTTTGTCCTTTCAAAGACCTTCTTTTATCATCATATATGTTCCCAATTGTGCTGAAAACTCTTTCGCTCGGGACAGAAGAGTTACTTCCGAGCAAGTTGTACCAGCCTCTTGAAACGACTGCTGTTATTTCGCCACCACTCTAATGGACAGCTTTTTTTCTGTCAATGACAGTCTCACTCATGTACCTTTCCAGATGCTGATCAATATTATCTGATGACTCTTCTTCCTCATATGTTGAAGTTGCAAGCATGTTATTTAACAGGCAGTCAATCCAACTTGCTGTGCCCACTCTCCTTCGTTTTGGGTTTTCCTTCTCTCCTGTTGCAGTGCCTAATTTGTTTTCTTCTAATGTCTGACTCTGTGCTTATTCTTTTAATCACCTTTTAGCATTTCTGAGTGCCTCTTGATTTAGGAGTTGGTGCTTGTTTCTGGGATCCAGAAGACAAGCAAGAACAACTCTGGTTTTACGTTCTTGAACTCACTATATGTTTTGAACATCGCTGCACCAGTTGTGTATTGACAACAAATATACTTTGACTTCATTTACTCACCTCTGCTGCACTCTCCACCATGGTCAGACTTAGCTGGTGGCTCCGCGCTCAAGGATTGGACAAGCAAAAATTACCTGAGGAAATCTAGCGCCATCTTCTGGATAAGTTGTTTATCCAGTAAGTATGTGTAGCAGTAAGCATAAAGCATGTGAGCATTCAGTTGCACATGCCTTATTGTCTTTGATTGTTTCTCAGGAGCGTCAATTCACAAAAGTGGAGGGGTGGGAGGCAAAATGTATATCTCAAAACCTGGGTTCGGGTAGTTTTGATGTATTTTCTCGATTTTGTCAAACAAAATGTCGAAAAGAGGTTTATGTCAATGAACATATTTTAAAAAATAACTCAAAATCTACGGGAGGGGTGGTGAAAGAGCAAAAAATCCATAGGGGAAAATTCAGACTATATCCTTTTCAGTTAATTTCATATCATTTTATACAACTAGAACCAATTTGCTTGTTGACTGGGCTATGGAAAGTGCGGTAAATTACAATTCATAGATTTATAGAAGAAAGAAAAAGCCGAATAACAAATTTATTCATGTCATTTGGGCTTATGGTGAACAGCAGTTTTTTGAACAGAAAAAGTTTGATTTGGCTCTTAAACAAGGCTAGCACGATTTTGATATCAAATACTTTATTTTCTGTGTAATTCCAGAAGGTTTTGGTCATTTTACCCTTTTTACTTTTGTTTCTGCTGTAAAGAAGGAAAGTTACACCTGACCCTTGTGACTCCTTTATTACATTAAAAAGTCTTTACATGCGATTTGAAAAATTTTGAAGATATTTTTGAGGCTTTCAGAATCGGGTTTCAATTCCATATGTTGAACTAAATAATGAAGTTTCTTATGAGGTTATTATAGTTCAAATTTAGCACTGAACTTTTTGGGAATCTTCGTTTTTCATATATCTCCATTTTGTCAAAGGCAGCGCTCTATCGTTGCATATACTAATGAGCAATAAGGCTTCAATGTATTGTTTCCTTTTTCTCAGAACCAGTTCATATGGAAGGTTAGGTCAAAGAACCTTCGGAGGTTAGAAGATGAAAGTATTGGTGCACTTTTAAGAGTCAAATGTGATTGGAGGGCAACCAACCCCCTTCCTCGAGCCTTTTGCTGTCATGCCCTTCCCACAACCTAAGAAAATTTGGCCTTCTACGACCCTACTAAAATTTGCCTGATTTTCGAAAAAGGGAGAAACACTCCAATAGGTTGAAATCTTGATGAAAATCACACACTCAAATTCAGCATGTCAGAGGGCCTATTTTCGAGGTTTGAGATCTTACCTTTAAAAATTTTGAATTTGCTCTTTTTTTGTTTTTCCTGAAGGAAAGATCACGGATGCGTGTTTATTTATCATTGTTTTGTTTTTTTTCAGAGGTGATCGCACGAAAAAATGGTGCTGATAAATTGGGAGAGGGCTCAGTGGCACGGAAATTACTAGCTCTAGGGCCCTTTTTAAGCATAATTGTGTGTTAGCTATTATGAAGAAGGGGAGGTAGGTCATGTAATAAGTGGGGGGCAGATTCTTCAAAGAGTGCATTTTAGTGCCCAAATTGTCTAACTCTTCATGGCCATGAGCAAAGGGACTGGGGGGGAGGGAGTAGGAATTAAATTCTAATCCTTCTTCATTTGAACTAAGCCGGAATAAGGGTAATGTGGGGTGACAGCTTTCTTTTTATTGCAGAAAATGTTTTCTTTTGTAACATCCAATATTTCATCCATATTGCAGCGCAGAAGATGGAGAGGTGAAAGGGGAGCGACAGTTTATGAAAAAGTCAGGAAACATGCCAGGAGGGAAAGGCAGGTGACACCAGGAACTTCGTTTTTATAGACACTTAACGGGAAAACGTGTCGTTTTTTGTCGTTTGTTTTTATATTGCACAGCTGGTGAAAAGGAGCTGCAAGTAAAGGGCGAATCGCGCTAATAGTGAATAATAGTTTATGAAAAGTTTGATGAAAATATACAGACTTAATGTATTTAATATTTCAAATATTTAAAATTCATGAAATTTTAAGTCACTTATC
>JAQQPU010020015.1:0-15883 GCA_029168905.1 Artemia sp. Kazakhstan ARC1039
GACTAATTAAAATTCGGAGATATAATTATAATAACTTTACAATCCTTATTTTTTCGCAACAGTTTTATGTTACAATCAGGCCTGATTAAGACCGTGAGATTTAATCTCAATTAAATTTGATATCAGTCAATTCGTTAATTAAATTAATTAATAAATGACACTAATGAGATTTCCAAACTTCTTCAAGCGGGTTAACTCTGTAGGTTAGCAAATAAGGCATGCAAAGCTTGGGGAGGGGGCTAGTTAAAACGTTACCTTAAGGTTGATGCCCCGTATGTTGAATAATTGGTCTCAGAAGAGAGGAATCTTTTTTTTGTCGGATTTCATTTTTAATGGTCCTAAAAATAAAAGTTTTATTTCTAGCTAAGTCAGATTTCTAGCTGGAATTACATCTAAATAGTTGATATGTAAAGCTGAACGAGTAGTGTAATACTATTGGCGTTAATACCCCCTCCCCCCCCCCCACAGATTTGAAAAATACATTTCTGGGGGTATTTTCATAGAAGATGTCTGTCTTTGGTATTTCTATTGAATAAATTGAAAAAACGCCAAATTTGCCCCCCCTTCTAGATGCTAAAAATACATTTTGAACTCCTCTAAAGGGGGGGGGGAGAGGGAGGTCAGCAGTGCCACTGGCAGTGTAGCGATGCCCAGAATAAAAAATCAATTCTAATTCAGTAAAATTCGGATTTCAATTAAAGAGCTTCATTTATTTGAATCTAGTCTGGAATTATTATAAGAAAGTATTTGATAATTTGAATAAGAAGTGCCCAGGAATTCGAAAAACTTTGGAATTTTCCATAGGCTCCGAGGCCTCCTCACCCCAGTATACTTCCCTGGTCCTTAATATTGTCAAGCTATGTCCGGGCGGTTGACATAACCTTGGTGATGTGACGGTTTTTGTTTTTGTGTTTTGTTTTTGTTTTTTTAAGAAAACTTTGCTTGTTCAAAAATTTTCCTCGGAAAGACGGAACAAATTTCTCAGAATATTGAAATTTAGAAATTTTTCTGTTTGTATATTTAAACTGAATATGAGAAGGTGCTTTAGGAAACAGACAAATTATATATAATACAGGTGTCCAACTGAACATTTCTTTTTTAGAAAACAAAAGATTTTGTACTTGCAATTGTCCGTCTCGTCTTTTCTTCCAGGATTTGTTTCATGTAAGTTGTCCCTTGAAAGCAAGTTATTTATTTAACTAATTCAAATTCAAATTCATTTAATTCAAAAACAAGACATAGCTCTCGTGGGCAAAGCCCAAATATGATGTCTCTTAGTCATAATTAGCAAAATAAAGTTGTCTGATAAAACTTCGTCAGGATAAATAAACTAAAGGATAAAAACACTTGAGATCATTGTAATATTTCACAAAGCTTGGCACAAAGCTTTTACTGTAGCGCATGGTGTTACAGTGGACTGGGGTCAGTTTCGGAACCTTCTCTGCCGCTTCCCTGGGGGGACGAGATCTTATAGGGATAAAAGTTGGGGGAAGGAATGATCGCTAGATGGGATGTTGAAGGAGGGAGGAGCCAAATAAACTTATGAAGTAGTCATAAATTTTCTTGTGATTACTTATCAGGTTTAAATATATGATCCTTGTATAAAGATTGATAAACATGAGTTGGTCCTTTGGTTTCTAACTATTCTTCAGGGGTGTCGTTTGGGGGGGGGAAGGGGGGGGGGGGGGGTTATTTGCCCCCCCCCCCCCAATAATGTGGAGAGAAAAAAATATTATACATCCCATGCCCTTTGACTATCCAGATATGGACTCCTCTTGCCCCCCAATAAAAAGGCTGGAGATTCGCCCCCTGCTATTCTTCTATGGTTTATTATTACAACCTGCAACACAGGCCATTCTGATTCAAATGTTGCATAATTTTAGTTTGAACACAACGCTATTTTTCATGACTATCTATAGGCTGATAGAACATTTTAGCGGTGTGTTTGAGCGTACGATTAATCAGGTGGAAGTTTAAGTTTTTTTCTATTGCCTCCAAAAGTCCCTTCATATTTTTGGCATTATTCGTTATTTATATGTATTTAATTATTTAACTAATTACTTAATAAATTATTTATCGTGTTGTTGAATTAAAAAGCGGTTAATTCTGTAAAATGTGCGGTAGATTAAAATTGTGCCATTGTATTGGGTTGTTGAAATTATAGTTTAAAGTTGTATATTATAGTTAAAAATTATAGATTATAATCTTAAATATAAAGATTATAGTTAAAGTTATAGTTAAACTATAGTTGTTGCGATTAAAAAGGTATGTGAGTATTTCCCCAATCCTTTTCTGTGGTTTGCTAAATTAATTTGATAAGATATTAAATAAGCTATCGTCCAAATATTACCCCTATATTAATTAATTTTAAGATGTAAATAGAGGTTTAAATATTTATTCAGATGCAATAAGCAATCGATAATAAACAGTGAGGGCATACGCATCATCATATAATTGAGCAAGACTCTATAACTGGGGATGCAAGGAGACAAAAAAAAGAGGTGGGCAAAAAAAATGACTAGCAACTGCCCTCTTTTGAATACCCACCGAAAACCCTGCCGGAGCAAAGTACTCTTTGCGGTAAGTGAAAAGAACGTACAGTTCCTACTTGAGACAGAGACATCAACTACACAACAGTATTTAAAAAAAAATCCTGGTGGGCCATAGCTAACTTATTGAAAAGTCTTTGCCTTAGGAAAATTTGTTAAAATGATTAGTTATGTTTACAAAAGCTATAAACTGCTATATTTGTGTATTAATTAATCCAATAAATAATGCTTATCCAGTCGCAGGTTGATTCAAATCAATTACACGTTCCTTTTAAGTAACCTATAGACGCTTAAACGCAGCCTATCTTAAGCAACTGTTTAACTAATTTCTGCCTTTTCTTCATTTTGAAGAGGCGTAGTTGAATGATGCGTTTTGTTGAGGAGATCTTGATGAGACTTCTGTATTTGCTCATTTTTAGGGATTGGAAATTCCGGTCAGTAAAAAAGAAAACTTATAGTATCCGTGGTGCAAAAGTTGGACAAGTTGGCCTTTTCTCGAGAGAAGTGTTATACACAATCGCTATTACGAATTTTATGTCTCTTATTCTTGGAGCTGGAATTGGGTAAGTCTCATCTAAATTATGGGTTTGTAATTAATTGTTTTCAGCGGAGCTTGGCAAGACTTAATTGTGTATCACCAGGATTTTTTTGGGGGGAGAGGGGGGGGTACAAAAAAACTTCAACAGCACATAAAAAAAGATTATGCTCATTTTTTTACGCCTTTACGAGTCGGCCATACATTTCGAGGGGGAAGTTTAAACCCCCTACCCTTCTGGATACGGCCTTGTGTATCGCTCCCTATACCAAATTTTTGTAAATATAGCTAAGGGCAAACAAAAAGTAAGATGGCATCGAATAGAGTGTGAAGATTAGGAAAATTTCTAAAAAGGGGGATAAAACCCTTAGATGATAGTATAAAGCTGCTTCTAAGGTGTACTCTCCCGTCTCTCTCTCCCTGTTTCTATTTCTTATCAAATGTGCTTTAAAGTTGAAAATCAAGGAACTTAAGTCTAATGTACTTAAAGCAAATACACTGAAAGATGGAAAGTTCGCAAAAAAAGTGAAGAGAAAAGTAAAGCTCAAAACCCAATTACAGCTATTTATTATAGTCTTTTTACCATCCTAAATTGTGTTTAATCCCACGGATTAAATTGATTAAAACATACATTCTTCAATGTAAGCTTTGCTTTTCCGGATGTGTTGTTTCAAACTTGCCAGTCGCATGGAGTGGCAACCTTTGAGGTACGTAACGTAAGGTCGAAACGTAAAAGATCGTGGCCATATCAAATAAAAAATGTTTTAGATGGATTAGGATTATCCTATATTTGGAATGAGGGGCTAGGACCCTCAGATCAGGGTGAGCCGTTTTTGGCTATGATTATAGAAAGAATAAAAGACCAGGAAGTCCAAATGTGGTCCCAGGCAGTTAAAACATCTGAAACATTGAAGTTTTATTCCCATGTAAAAGAGATATTTGGATTTGAATATTATTTTAAACTAGGATTACCGGGGGAGACATTGAGGACTTGGTTTCGGATCCGAGCGAATTGCCTGCCACTAAAAAATAGAGAAAGAGTATTTGAAAGAAAAAGGGTGGCCCCAGATGCAGATGCGGATTACTCTTGCCCCAGATGTAACCTAGGTATTGAGGATGTGGCCCATATTCTCACCGAGTGCCAGCAACTTTCTCTATTAAGGGAAAAGTACTTTGAGGGTGGTAACTTGAAGTTCCCGGGGATCCTGAAAACGACTGTAAAAAGAACAATCATGCAGTTATGTAAATATGTAAATGAAGCGTTGACATCAATGAGTGAAACTTGATATTTATCACAGTTTATAGAATTAGATAAATATCACAGTTTATAGTCTATAAACTGTGATATTTATGTTATTTTTCTTGTGGAGTGTAATTAAGAATACTGTTCTGTATGGCCTGTCTTTTGGCTTATAATAAATTATTATTATTATTATTATCATAGTCAAGGGATTGATATGCCTTTACGCACTGTTTGATTCAGATTAGTTCAGTTTATTATAAATTAAAACTTTCCTCTAGCTATATATTTATTCAGTTTCCGAATCAGAATTTATACACATTCATAACTTGTACTAATTCTTGCCATGTTTCAGTCTGATAGTCTAACCATATATTTTAAGTTATGTATTTATGTGACACTGCCAAAACCAAAATAACAATACTGAAACTAAAATTTGTTTTGCTAATATTATGTTCTCTCAATTTGATAATTTTTGTTTTTTCAAAATATTTCACGTTTTATATTTTTATACTAAAAGTCAAATTTTCGAAAATAATTGGGCTGTGGGGCAATATTTATTAAATTACTCTAGGTAAGTTTTATAAGGAATAATTGGGTTTATTTATCAAAAGAAATGCGTACATCAATACAATGGCAGAGAGCCTGAAAGGGACTAAACACAACACAACATTAACAAAAATAATTCAGGTAAAACAAGGACGGAAAAGGGAGAAAAAAAGAACGGAAGAAATTGGCTTACTTGGCCTCAGACACTCAAACTGCACAAAAAATAGAATTTTCCACACAAAAATGCTGCCAGCCATGTCCTGAATCCCCCCCCCCCCCAAAAAAAAAAAAAAAACAAACAAACAACAGCTTAAACGACTGAGACCAACGCACAAAATTCATAGACTTAAAAAAAAAGAAGCAATTTTAACAGTTTTTTGGAATTCTGGTAAAACAGTACACGATTTTAGCTCATTCAGTAAAATGTCCTAAATTAGAGGCCCAAAATGTCTAACACTAAATTTTGATCTAATAGTTATGGACTATTGTCTGCGCATCCAAAGAGAACTTATAATGTGATGATTATTAAGATTTTGTGAAACAGACAATATTTATTTTATTGCTCAAGGTAAGTTGTATAAGGAATAATTAGGTTTATTTAACAAAAAACCCTTACATCGCTACAATGACGAGAGGCTATAGCCAGTAAGGGACTAAACACAATACAACATTAAAAAATAATTTAATTAAAATAAGGACGGAAGAAGGTGAAAAAAATGATGGAAGGAATTGGCTTACTTGGCCTCAGGCACCCAAACCACATAAGAATATCGAAATTGCCACGCAAACATGCTGCCAGCCATCCCTCCCCCCAAAACAAAAAAAAACTTGAACCACTGAGAGCAACACACAAGATTCATAAATTTCAAAAAATAATGCAATTTCAACAGTTTATGGAATTCTGGTGAAACAGTAAAGCTCATCCAGCAAAGTGGCTTAAATTAGAGGCTCATTATGTCTAATACTAAATTTTGATCTAGCAGTTATAAACCATTGTCCACGTATCCAAAAAGAACTGAATTTATAATTTCATAATTATGAAGAGGTTGTGAAAACCAAATAAAAATGGAGGCAATAAGCTGTAGTGATGATTTAAAGTGAAAAGTTATTATTTAAATTTGATGGTAACGATTACTGAAACTTCGGCTATCACCAGTCACATCTCTTTTAGCCATATTCTGAATAACCCAAAGAGGAATAAGGTGGCCTAGAAATTTTTTTGACCAAGACAAGCAACAGTATAACAGAAACGGATGTACCTATATCTGTTGGGAGAAATGTATATTACCAGGGAGAAATGAAGTTACTATTTAAAATAGAGCACTCTTAGCTTGCTTACATCTTACAGACTAGACCTCAAACAAAACTCAAATAAACAAAACTCAGTGATTCATCAACAATCACTCTCAGATAATGAGTTTTAGCGTTAATAACGTTAATTAAAATAACGTTAATTCTTTCACTACCACATTTATATCCATTATCCGTATTTATATTATTTATATTATTATATTCACATTATATTCATTATCCGTGAATATTGTGTGCTTCTTCCACAAAAAAAAATTATTTAACGTTCAGTTTCAATTTATTTAACCGTATTTGTTTTTTTAATATACTGAATATTTTGGCACTTGCCATCCGACAATTCCACTTCGGTACAAGCAACATTAGTAAAATGTGAATCATCGGGAAAACATGGTAATATCGTTCTAGCATCATTACTGTCATTAATTTTATTCGATTACTTTATTCGATTTTGCCTCTCAATTACTTGGACTATCTGTCTTGACTTTTTCTTTCTACAATTAGCCACGTCTTGATCCCCTACTGCAAAATACTTGATTTTCAATTCAAAATTCACAAAAAATAATTCAGTTTTGTAAAAAATAATTTTAATAATAAATTTATGTAATCACGAACAGCTGATGAGGGGGGAGGCGTTTTAAGGTACAGAAAGATCACGGTTGCGTGTTTACGGTTGGGTTTCTTACGAAGATTAACATGAATATGAGCAACCCCTCTGAAAAATTCAATCCCTGGATACTTTACTCCCCGTGGAAAATCGCAGCAGCTGGAAATTTGCCCCCCCCCCCCCTAGAAATGTATGCTTCCAATAACAAATACTATACGTAAACAGTTGTTAAATTTTGTAACTTAAAGATATACCTAAAAGATCAAAGGTCAATATGAATTAAATATATGGTTAATTAAATTTAATTAAAATTTTTGAATCATTAATTAATTACTCGTTAATCTTTTATTAATCTTTTAATTTTTTTTATCTTTTAAAGAAAGATCAATATAAGATTAATTCAAATTTTCTGACTTAAAGGATTTAAGGATTACGTTAAGGCAACGATTACAATTCCCTTGAAGCATGGATTTGTTTTCTAATATATTCCAAAAGAATAGAGATGTGTTTAAATGTTAGCCTTTCTTTCAAAATTATGAGAGATTTTTCCACAGCTTTTAATCAAGACTGACTGATATAAGTTTTGGCTGGTATTAACGAGGCCTTTAGTTTTTGTCCACCCTTTTCACACCTACTAAAATTTGAAGTTATGACCTTGAATCACAAAGAACCCATTTGAAAATGTTTTGTGATTCGTATTTATTTTTGTAGTTATAGCTTTATTTCAGAGTTTTTTTTTTTCACTATCTTCTTCTTTTTATTCGCCTTCCTCCTTATTCCTTGTAATATAAGGACGATCCTGTAAAAATCTAGTATTAACCCATTTCTGTCAATTAATTTTTTTTCTCAAAACAATGCTTTGAGCTTTGGAGATTTCTGTATTAAATAATTGGTTAATGTTTACAAATTCTTAAATCAGAAAAAAAATCGCATATTGTCTTTTCGGTAAATTTTCTCCGATTTAAAGGCTAGACAGACAAAGCGATTTCAATCTAAAAAAGCTGTGCTTGTTCAGTACGGGTATATTCTGTCTCAGTTTTCGAACTAGTATTTATTTTATTTATTCTATTTTGCCTTTTTTCTTTTTTTCTTTTTTTTTCATTTTTTTCTTTCTTTTTTGTCATTACCGAGTATCTTCAAAACTGGATTGTAGAAATGCTGCAGAAGTTTGAGCTATAAAGGTTTTTCTTTGAGTATCCATGTTTTAAATATTTTTAATGTTTGCCAAAAAAAAGTCTTTTCCTAAAAAAAGGTAGGTTGTTGTTCGCATGTCTACGCTGTATTAAACGTTGAAAAAAATTGCGCTTTTTGTCTTCAAGAACTTGTAACCACGTTGTTGCCATCTATACAAAAACTTGGATTGACGACATTTTGGATGAACCAACAAAAGCTAAACTTTTTTTTCTTATTAAGAATGAGAGGGCAAAAATGTTGTTGATAGCCAGACTACATGTTTCTTTGTCAAAAAAGGGAAAACGATTTATGTATAGCAAGTTTTTAGAGAAAAAAATTTCTATCGTCTGAAAACGAGGCTTTTTGAAGAAAAGGTGCTAAAAAGATAAAATTTATTTTTATTATTTACTCCAATCGAATACATAAAAAGTTTGAAAAAAGGAAAGTATTTTTCTTTTCTAAAAAAAAACCCTTTTTTGAAAAACTTCCTTTTTGGAAGCTTGAAAAAAGGATTTCTTTTGGTCCATATTATAGAATGATGTAGTAGTGTTGTAAAATTACCATAAAATAAAAAATCGCTAAATAAAATTGGTAAAATAAGGTAAATTTTGTAAATAAGGTACTGTCTAGGAAACAAAGGATGAAATTGGCGTTTTAAAGCTGCCCTGTAGCTACAATACCAGTTGAGCATTTCTTTTTAAGCATCACTTTCAGCTTTAAATGTAATTTTTTTATGATTCTAAGTCAGGACTTGTTCTACTTATATGTGGTATTTTATAAAAGGCAAAAACGGTGTAGAATGGCGAATATAGTAAACAAGAATCAACGGTTTCTGAAACCAAGGTTTTTTCTCTATTTAAAATCATTTTTTGGAATTTCGTATCCTACAGTTCGTGGTAACAGAGTGCAAGTGAAAAAAAGACCCATGCCAATAGCAGTGTTGTAAAATTACTGTAAAATAAAACTCGGTAAGTAAAATAAGGTAAAATTGGCAAAACAAGGTGAAAATGGTAAAATGATGTACTCCCTAGGAAATACAGGGTGAAATTGGTGTTTTAGAGTTGCCCTGTAGCTACAAGACCATATGAGCATTTTTTTTAAAGAATCACTTACAGCTTTTAATGATTTTTTTTAATTATTCTGATTCCCCTGAGCTTAAAAAAGGTATTGCTCCTTTATATAGAGTTCCATCAATTTAATTAACTGTCTAGTTCATCCCTCTGGTAATCTTGTGTTTAGGCTAATGCGTCAGCAATTTGACAGTGCCTCATTTCAGACATCCATTTTGTAAAAAAAAAAAATAACGATAAAAAAATTAATTTAATTTACAATTATTTGAGAGTAAATTCATATTAGTTATTTTTTCTATATTTAAACCTAAGAAATATTACCCTAACAGCCTTGCGTGTTTGAATAGCCGTATTCAG
This sequence comes from Artemia sp. Kazakhstan ARC1039, assembly GCA_029168905.1. NCBI lineage: Eukaryota > Metazoa > Arthropoda > Branchiopoda > Anostraca > Artemiidae > Artemia > Artemia sp. Kazakhstan ARC1039. The sequence goes on from JAQQPU010020015.1 coordinate 9,389, forward strand.
CCCCATTCCTGATATCAGATACATGTTATTTTTTATTTATTTATAAAAGTACCGAATTCAATTAAAAACGAGGTTTGTAACACTTGACTTTGATTAACTAGGCACTGGATCATAAGAGCAGAACATTAAGTCACTTTCACAGTCATCAAGAGTGTCTTCAACGGGATTTGCTTGCAAATCTACCTCCTCTCCTTCAGACTTGGATTCTAATTCAGACGACCGTGCCTGTTCCGAAGCCCCCCCCCCAAAAAAAAAGTCCTGTATACGTTCCTGTGGATCATATATCAATTTCGACCTCTGCCCTCCCATCGCCTCTCCCTTAGAGCTAATTCTGTATTTATCTGAAAATTCTTTCAAAACAACCGTTGAAGCACGAGGGCTGTTGAACTAGAATAAGAATTTCTTTTATACACAGTAGTCAGAAACGACTCATTCGGTAGCACCCCCCTGGAAAAGCAGGCTAAATCTTGGAAAAGCGCCCTGGAACTTTTGATTTCTAATTGACTGAGACCCCTCCAAAGCTTATTCGACCACCCCTTCCACATGAAGTACCTCAGGGAAAAAATAAATGAACAAATATTAATACATTGAACCCTTATGGGCCTTTACGGTAGGTAATGCAATTAAATTGTATTTTTTCATCTGTAAGACAATCAAAAGATACCACACTGTTCGATGTGGGTTTAATTTAGATAATGTTAAATAATGTGGATTTTTGTTTTGTTTTAAGTTTGAAATATTACAGGACTTTATTTGTGTTCGTCAAAGGTTTTAATATAGCGTTTTAAACTTAGTTAAAAAAAAACTTCGTTTTTCTAGAAAGATTTTGTTTAATTAATTTTATGTATATGACAATTAAAACCCATCACTTTTTCGTCTCCTTTAATATTCTCCCTGTCATGGTTGCAACAGTAGCTGCATTGTAGTAAGGAGCAAATCTCGCCTCATTATAGCCAAAAATTAGAAACGCGTTTTTAAATCAATTTTCAAATATAAAAGAATCGTCATTTGATACTGATTCAGTAATGATAAATACCATTCATTTACAACTTAAAATAAAGGATAATGCCTAAAACAAATTTAAAGCAATTTTCAAAATAGCTTGAAACCCTCAAAAACGGGGGTGGATCAAAATACAGATCATACCATTGGAATCACTATGATGAAAGCCTTTGACAGCGGGTGTTAAACCCTGCATCTTAAAAATCCCGTTTTAGCTTTGGTAACATTGATGTGTCTTTTATTTTTAAATTCTTCACCAAGGCTAGCTGCTATTCTGTATAAATCATAGAGAGACATTTAAGGGCTCATTTGAAAGGTAGTGCGGTCTTTTAAACACTTTACAAAGTCGTTTTGATGGTACTAAAGTAAAATGCTATTTTTTTACAAAAAATGGGTGAACATTAGACGATTAGGAGAAACTACGCCTTTTTAGAGAGAGAGAAAGAGAGAGAGAGAGAGAGAGAGAGATTGTTTCTAAACAAATCATAATAGCATAAAATAGACAGCAAAGGAATTATGACAATTAGCAATCAATCTTCCCTAGGATGATAGGGCCTGTTTTAGGGCCTAATCTTATTTTTTTTACTACTCTAACAATTTATATTAATAGTTAAACAGTTTAATAGTTATATAAGAAATAAATTACTTATTCCGTTTTGGTCATCTATAATAAATAGATGGGGGTAATCCCATTACCCATAGATAGTAAAACAAGCTCAGATTATTTTGAATATGTTAAATGTATTCGGGTATATTTAACCAGCATTTCAGTCCTACATACCGACAAGAAACAGTAGATCTTGTCAACACAGTAATTGGTGTTCGAGCATCGTGTGCTTCTCTAGTTGGATAATAATGAACCTGACTTCGTAGCTGAAACGTGCTAAAACAATGTCCTTGATTATTATTCATCTTCGATGCATTGGCGTTACTTTAATGTAAAGCAGCAAACCAAGCACTAGTGCCACTCAGACCTTTTCATAAAATTTTCTGACGGCTGGGGACATGACTTAAAATCCGCAGAGCTGAATTCTGCAGAGGACGAAGATGGGAAGAAAATCTTTTCGACCAAACAGCACAACAGTAAAAAAAAAAAAAAAAAATAGGTACAGATGTACTAGAGAAAAATAAAACATATGAATAATCACGTCTGGAAACATATTTCTCAACTTCTGCGGCATTCCAACATCCAGGGCAATCTTTCATCCACATACTCTCCCAAGTACTTAATCTCAACATTGCTGAGAATAATAACCTCACCTAAAGTTAAACCCTGAATTCTCGATAATAGTTCTTCGAACGACTATGGAGTATAAATGATGACGTTTCAAGATTTAAACCTAGTTTTTTAGCCTCTAGTCAAACTTGACTAAGACCTTCACTCAGTTTCGACGTTTACTTATTCTCAGTCTGCAACTGTAAGTTGTGTGCCATCTGCAAACATAGCTAGAATTTTTTCTAACTGAGCTTTTACTTCCTATTTGTTCACCTGGCAGTTCAATATTTAGACCATCAAAATATAATGGACATCATTAATAGGTACTTACGTTACTAAAGTATTATATTTTCATCAGATTTTGGCATATTTCATTATGATTAACCTAGCTTAACTTCTTGAGTGTGGAAGTACCCATTAATATACACGACAAAATTCACAAAGTGAGAATTCACATATAGTCAGTGATCCAAGGCTCGCTATCGTTCAAAAAAAGGGAAGGGGTGGCTCACATCAGCTGCAGTTGGTTTGAGGGTGGATCCCAGTTTAATCGGGAGCGCTTACAACGAATATCGGGGTGCACAAGTTCGCACTCGTGTAAAACATGGTCTTTTTAGCCTATAAAGTCAAATTTGGCCTATAACGACGTCATACCGCTCTTGATTTTTTTACAGGGTAAAATAAACTGAAAACTTTATAAACTTGACATACTCTAAATCCTAAGAAAAAGTACTTTCACCTGGTATTTTTCGTTTTTCCCCACAACTTTTATTTCTTTAGTTAACCCCTATTTAATTTTGAATAATTCTTGAGCAACTATTTATTTTTTTCTAAATAGCGTCATAGGTTTCAGAAATTATCCTACAAAGACCAATTTAAATTTTCTTTTTTTTTAGCTGTTAAAAAGAACATGAAAACGAATCAAACTGCACATCATTCGAAGCGTCCGAATGTCCTATGCATGTTGTTAATAAAACAAAGTCGAGACTGGAATCTGCAAGAATATATAAGCGTTTGAACAAGAAAATCCCCCCCCACCCACAAAAAAAGCAATTTTTCTGAATAATGGCGTTTTACTCTAAATATTTTCAACACAGCCTATAGTTTTTATTTCACCAAACGACAGATCGCTCTTTTTTTAGTCAAATAATTTATTTGCATTCTATACAACTAATATTTTTAATCAGGAAAAAAACAACAAGAGATGCCTCGTTCTGCGATCGCATGCGCGAATTTGGGTCTCCACAGCAATAAAAAAAAGCCGAGCATCTTACATATCGGGTTTTAGTTGAACAAAGTACTTAGCCATAAAAGGCTAATTTCTCCTTTATAGACTAAAATCGTCAAGTTCTACATTAGTGCGAGCATGTGCACCCCGATATTCGTTTTAAGCACCTTAGATTACCCCGACATCCATACTCAAATCAACTGCGCTGATATGAGCCACCTCCTCTCTTTTTTTGAACGATAGCGAGCCTTGGGTCACTGACTATTGCATAAAGTACTGAAAACTACGACATAAAAGGAAAGGATTTGGTATATTTATCTTATATAACTAAAGGTAAGGATTCCGGCAACAACGATTTTAGGGGGTGTCAGTTGTCTTGCGTAAGGCACACCATGTAGGTACAACTTGTTCTGAAGCATGTAAACAGATAGGAGATGCGTTGGACAGCATTGCTCCGCTTTTCTCGAAGCACAGCGAGTCCCGATCTACCATAAGGAATCATAGCCTCTGGATCAACTATTTAGATCTTCGTACCGGAAACGACTATCTTTATGCTGAAAGAGCTGCAGACTAGGGTTCACACTTAAACGCCGCAAAAGAGAAGATTTTGATTTTCTTCGCACCCGGAAATTATAAATACGCCACAGTTGCGCTTAACTACCTAGAAGAAATGCTACGCCTGCCTGAAGAGTTGCTCGGAAACCCATTCAAGACGACGAGAACAGAGGTGTACAACTTTATGACAGGGGATAGAGCTCCAAAAGCCGTAGCAAATAGTCTGCTGAACTTCCGAAACATTGGCTCCGAAGCCGTGAGCTCATATCTCGACGGGACATCCACGAAGGTAAAAATTGGCATAGTACAAACTTTCGCCTCTGTTGCCAAAAAAGGAAAGAAAAAGCCACAAAAAATACTTTGAGAAAACTGAGCTGCTTAAACGAGCTCTGTGTCTTGCAAATTCAACACAAACTTCGTCCCTCTGTGAGCTGCTGAAGTACGAGCTACAGCCATATCCGGCTTCTTTTGCAGTATTATCATCAAGTCGTAGGGAGCCTCAGCTACGTACTGGTACAAAGTCAACAGCCTTGGACTACATTCTGCAACAGTCTGGCTTGCAGTCATGGCCAAAAATTATTCCACATACACTTTTTGAAGACTCTCTTCGATCTGACTATATAGTTGATGTCATGAGTGTCAAGGTGTTATAGACCAGAACAAAATGAGACGCTAGCATATTTTGGAAAAATAGTTTACGATGGGATTCTTAGGAACATACCCGAAGATTGTCAGTCTATCCATTTGGCTGGTGACAGGTATGACGGTCTTAGTGACGATAGAACCCATGATGACTACTCGTTCAACCTCAAAGAAGTATCTCGCTATCGAGGAAGAAGAGGAGATTTTAAAGGAAATATTTCCAGCCCGTTCACTTGTTCCAGCAAAGTTGCAACACTCTGGGACGGAATTCTCAGTAGTTGCTCAGCCAAAGGTCGACTCTTGAAAGTTCTTTTCGAGGTCTGGGAGTACAATTTTTCGACCCCTCTGATGGTTCATTTCGCTGGAGGTTTCGAGAGTCGACTTAGAGCTGTTACCGTTACGCCTCATGAAGCTCTGTTGGTGACTATATCTTGTCTTGCCATGAGGAGGCAGACACTCGGATATTATACCACACAGCTGTTGCCGCGAGACGAAAGAGCACACTTGTGATAGTACAAGCCAACGATACTGATATCGTCTTACTAGCTGCATACTACTTCCAGTATCTTGCTAGTCTGGGCCTCAAGCAGCTCAGGGTTAAGTTTCCGTGCTACTGTATACCTATGCATACGGCAGCACAAAATCTAATCCAAAGCCACAAGCCCTGTATTGATTTACCTCAGGCTTCCGATATGGGCTGGAGAACTGAAGATCATGAACTAAAGCCAGACCTAGTTTCTTTGATGCCACATGCGAGCAGAATTCAAATAAAGCATAAAAAATACACCAAATTCGCGCATGTGATGGCAGAACTAGGTATCTGTTTTTTTTTTTTTTTTTTGTTTTTTTTTTCCTGGTTAAAAATATTAGTTCTACACAATGTAAATACATGATTTGATTCAAAAAAGAGCGATCTATCGTTTGGTGAGGTAAAAATCATAGGTTGCTTTGAAAATATTTCTAGTAATGCGCCACTATTCAGAACCTTTCTTTTCTGGGGGGGGGGATTCTCTTGTTCAAACGCTTGTATATTCTTGTAGATTTAAGTCTCGACTTTGTTTTTATTAACAACATGTAAAGGACATTCTGATGGTTCGAATGATGTGCAGTTTGATTCGTTTTTATTTTTCCAACAGCTAAAAAAAAAATTGAAAAAAAACTTGGTCATCATGAGCTAATTTCTGAAAGCTATGACGTTATTTAGAAAAAATAAATAGTTGCTCAAGGATTAATATTTTTTTTTTAAAAGAGGTACATGGTTTGACTCGTAATAACGGTCAGAATTAAAAAAAAATCATAAAAAAATAAACTTGCGTGAAAAAGTATAAAAACTAAGAAAAAGTATATTTAAAAACTTGGTTTTCGAAATTAAACAAGGGTTAACAAAAAAAAATAAAAGTTGTGGGGAACAACTAAAAATACCAGGTGAAAATACTCGTTCTTAGGATTCAGAATATGTCAAGTTTAAAAAGTTTTCAGTTTATTTTACCGTGTACATAAAATCAAGAGCGGTATGACGTCGTTATTGGCCAAATTTGACTTTATAGGCTAAAATGACCATATTCTACACGCGTGCGAACTTGTGCACCCCGATATTCGTTATCAGCGCCCCCGATTGCCCTATAATTCACCCTCAAACCAACTGCAGCGAATGTGAGCCACCCCTTGAAAGATAACGGTCCCTGGATCACTGACTAATAGCAATGTTTATTCTCATTTTTAATTTTACTTTTTCAGAATTGTCTACACTCTATAGGATCCTATTTTTATATTTTTTTTTTCAAATAGATTTACAGAATAGATTCTAGAACTATAAATAAGTAGTTAGATTTTGTTTTCGCACATGCCACAT